>CAUYPK010089552.1:0-40585 GCA_963574355.1 Loris lydekkerianus | reverse complement strand
CACAAGACTATGGGGAAAGGGCCAAGGAAGGGGAAGGGAGGGGGGAGGTTTTGGTGGAGGGAGGGTAATGGGTGGGGCCACATCTATGGTGCATCTTAGAATGGATACAGGCAATTGCACTAATGTACACAGCTATGATTTAACAATAAAAAAAATAAAATTAAATTAAAAAAAAAAGAAAGAGCAAGTGGAGGGTCTGGTTTATGGAGGTGGAGCTGGGCTGGGCAGAGCTTGCACGGACCAGGGACATGGTGCTGCCGGTGTTGTGGGTAGGGGGAGGAAGGTGTAGATTGCCCAAGGTCTATTCTAAATTGCCATGCTCCTCCCCTCCCTGAACCTGCCTCGCCAGGCCTCCCTCCTGCTCTCTCTACCTCCCCAGCCTGGGAAAATCCAGTCAGAATTAATAAAAACAGCAGATTGCTTAGAGATGGAGGGCTAGGGTTGGAGACAGTTTGGGGCCCTGATATTTCCCTCATGTGTAATAATCTAGTAGTGAGATCTGGAATTAAAATCCCTTTCCTGGAGCCTTTATTAACATTAGCTCCTATGCATAATTACCTGGCAAACCCAGGGGGCTGATGCTGGCGTAGCCCCTCCACGCCTCTCCCCTCAGCCAGGCTACCTGCACCTCGGCCACAGGAGGGCAGAGGCACTGACAGGGGAGGAAGAGCTTCTGCTTCAGCACAGGTGCAGCCAGTCTAGTGGCCCAGGCTCACTGGCTACTCACCTCCTGGAGACCTTGAGCATCTCACTGTCCCTCTCTGACCTCAGAGGGACAGCAGGCATAGGAGGAAGGGCTGCTTGTTCTAGTATAGATGGAGCCAGGTTGGTGCCTGGGTACCTGGGCTACTTACCTCCTGGTGACCTCAAGCACTTCATGTACCTCCATGACCTCAGATGTACCCGCGGAGTCTAAGCACAGGCCGGGGTTCTGACGGAGCAGCGAGCATCAGACAAAGCTTGGCTGCCCGCCCCTTTACACTGCTGGGGCTGTCAAAGTGTCCACTGTGGTGGTTGTGGGGCTGTGACCAACACAGCTGGGTAGCTTTGAGTTCTAGCTGCCCACCCAGGGCAGCTGCTACCACTTCCTCCAACTCTGACCATCAGAAACTTCTCAGGCCTGAGGAAGAGGGGGGGGGACAGCTGTAACCTGCTGCCTTCTCTGACGGCAGGAAGCTTGAATCTGTGGAGCTCTGCAGTGGTTGAAGTGCCATGTGGTCTGGGTGAGCTTTGACAGGTCACTTGCCTTTCTGACCTTGGTTTCCCGAGCAGAACAATAAGGGTGCCACATAGGGCTCCTCCTCTGCTACTTATATTCTGAGGCTCACAATGTGAGCAGATGAAAACCAAAGATGAGAGTGTTCTGAAAGCCCCACTCCCTGGGTCTCTGTATTAATTACAGGAGCTGTGCTGGCCACAGTCTCTGCTCCCAGCAAGATATACAAGATATACAGGTTTGTACACCCTGTTCCCTCTACCAAGCTCCCTCCTGCCTCAGGGCCTTTGCACCTGTGCTTCCTCCTACCTGGAATGTTCTTCCCATCCCTGTCCTCTTGTACTACTCTTCCTTCAGAACTCAGCCCAAGCAACATGTCCCCAAGGAAGCCTTCTCTGACTTCCCCATCAAGGTCATATTCACAGTGCTCTAAGTCTCCTTCACAGCGATTCTGAGTTGATAGAATCAGGAACACACAAATAAAGGTGACTATCCTTTTCTGTAACCATACTTAAGTTCTACTATAACATAAGCCCCCATTCTGCCAAGAGGCTGAAATGTAACCTAAGGCCATTTGGAATCCTCGTAAGTATGGTATCACAGAATGACAGGCGAGTTCATGGCGCTTTGCTGTCAGTACTGAGACTGTCACCTGTGCAGCTGGCATCCCTGGGCGTGCCCTAGTTCCATCCCACCCCAGACAATGCAGTCCTCATTGCATCACCCCAGCCTGACCCCAGGTCCCTGTGCTGCTCTGGAGACACCCTGCACAGGCATTTCTGCTGCTGCTGTGTGACACTGGGCCCAGGCAAACTTGCGGGTCCCACCAGGTAGGATGAACAGTGGAGGGGTCAGATGCAGATCCTCTCTCGCCTGGAGTCCCCAGGGGTGGGGGAAGCTGGGGAGGATGGAAAAGTAGGCTCACGACCTCTCCTGGGCGACCCACCAGCTCTCGCTTCTCTGTCTGGGCCCTTCACTCTCCTCCCTTCCTCCCTGTCAGGTTCTGAGATCGCCTGGAGACTGGGGAGAAGGGGGAGCCCTCCAGCAAAGGTCTCCAGCTACACTCGCAAATCTGCCTTCTGCCCTGCACTGTTCAGGAGCTAACTCTGTGCTGCTGTGGTCATCTTGGTGGTCAGAGAGGGGAAGGGGACGGAGACCAGAAATGCCAGGGAGAGAAGCCTGTGTTAGGCACCACCCACTCCCTCCTCTGTCCTCCACAGCCAGTCCAAGCCTAGCCCCTCAGCCTGCAGGAGGTAGGAGGACAAGGAGGATGGAGCCCTCTGAGTGGGGACAGCGGACTGAAATGGGAGCCACGTCTTCCCTGTCTCTCCTGTGGCTGTCAAGCTGTGATGGAGTCCCACTTCATCTTCATAGCAACCAGGAGGTGGGCATTATTGGCTCTATGGTCTGGGGAGGAACCCCAGGCTCAGAGAGGTGGAGTGAATTGCCTGAGCTCACACACCAAGCCAATGGCCGGGCCGGTGCAGGTGCGCCTGACTCCAGAGTGAGTGCTGGTTCCACAGCCTGGAATGTGTCGCTGAAGATCCTAGAAGTCCCACTCAGGCCCATGTCCTCCAGAAGACGCTGAGCTTCACAGGGATGTGACCTCCTAGACACCTGCAACTTGCTTCTGTTGCCGGCCCCACACGTACTCACTCTGCTTCATGGACTCAGGTGGTGGGGAAGGGTTCAGGCTCTGGACTCCAACTGCCTGGTGCTGGGTCCTACTCTACCCTTTAGGAACTGATTTGAGCCAGAAGTCACTTCAGCTATCCCATCTGAAAAAGTGGAACTAATAATAACAGTAACGGATGCGAGGTGCTTGTAAGGTGAGCTGTGGCACAGGGGAGACACAAGGAGTGCTGACTGCCACGGTTGTGCTTTTCTTGTGACCATGAGCCGACTTCAAAGCACTGGTGTCCAGGGACCCCACCCACGGCTTCTTGTTTTCTCCCCCTTCCCAGCTGGATTGCTCTCAGTTTCTGCCCCAGCAGATCAGAGACACTCTTGGTTCATAGAGGATCAGAGGGAAAGAGAAGGACCCCAGGTCCACATCCCACATTTCCTGGGTAAACCAGGGCACTGGAAAGGGGCAGGGACCAGCTGGGTCCTACTCCCAGCTCGAGCACATAGGAACTCCCTGGTGTTCAGCAGGTCACTTCTGTGAGCTTCAGTTTCTAGATCTGGGTCTGATAGATCTCCATCCCTCTCACCTGTCTGTATCTCTGCTTCCATCTCCCTGTCTGATTAAAAAGCCTTGCTGGTCCTGAGGGGTTGTTACGAGCAGCAAATCAAATAGGAGAATAGATACAAACTGTAAAGCCCTGTTTCTGTAAATGACATTAGTATCCTTGCACATTTATAGATGAAGAGAACCCCAGATAACGCTTCCATGAGATGCGGGACCTTGGGGAAGGCCCCCCCTTCTCAAAGCCTCAGTTTCCCTGCCTGTCCAGATGCTCACCAGGGCTTGTGCAGCCTGAAAAGGCAGGCAGCAGATTCCTCCATGGGAAAACGGCCGTGCTGACAGGCCCTCTGTGTCTACAACATGATCTGCTCGCTCTCAGGGGACGCAGGCTCACCGCCGGCGAGGCTGGTGATTAATACACTCTGAGTGGGGCCCCTGACCCCTGTCAGGGACATCAAGGTAAGTGCCCATCCACAGGCTGAGGGCTCCATCGATGAATAAATAATAACAGCAGTGAAGTAATGGGATCCAGGGAGGCTGCTTAGGATAATGGAGCGACAGACGTGGCGTAGGAGCCCCAGGGACTGGAGCATCCGGAAGGGCTGCTGGTCGGCAGCAGAAACACAGACGTGTGCACATCCTGGCCAACACACATCTGCTGGCCATGAGACAGTCCAGCCTATGCCGGTCCTGGTGACTTTGCAGCAGTGTGGCTCACTCAGGCACCAGGTCTGTGCTGGCTTTGGAGTCATGCAGATCCAGTGTCTTGGCCTGGCCAACCCTCAGTCCCCACATTTGCACAACGAGCATGATAATAACCATCTCCCAGGGTAGAGAGAGAGGGAGGTGGGAGCTGGCTTAGGTGGTCGTGAGTCCCACTGGTCCTAGTGCTGATTGTCCTCAGAGTGATTCTATCCCTTTCCAATCACTGGATTCTTAACACAAAGCTGCCCTAGGGACCAGGCAGAGCGGTGATGGTGCCATTTGCCACTGAGAAAACTGGGGCTCAGAAATTTGCCTGCCTTCCTCCAGAAAATCCTAGCTCTGCCCCGGCTATGAGCTTTGATTCAATTCCTTCTGGGTACCTACCTGCTCTCTGGTGACGCCAGGGAGTCAGCGTGCATCCCAGAAGATCTCACAGTCAAGAAAGGGGGCAGGCGAGGCAAAGGGTGGATCCCAAAAGTTGGGCCCCAAATTAAAATCGCAATGAGATATCAGTACACATACACTAGAATGCTCTATACACTAGGCAAAGATCGGTGAGGATGCGGGTCCGGTGCAACTCTCACACATTGCTGGTGACAGTGTAAAATGATACAACTGCTTGGAAAAAGCTGTGATGATTTCTTGTAAGTCTAAACCTATAACTATCCTTGACCCAGAAATTCCAACTCCAGATGTTGGCCAAGAAAACGAAAACATCTATCTACACAAAGACTCGTATGCAAGTATGTATAAAGCTTTGTTTATAATCCCCAAAGTCTAGAAACAGCCCAAATGTCCAGCGGCAGGTAAAGGGATCAATAAACTATAGTATGCAGGGGAATACTATTAATATTAAACTACTGACACGTGAAACAGCATGGATCAATCTCAGAAATATGATGCTAAGCAAAAGAGTCCAGACACAAAGGGTGCATGCCACGTGATTTCAGATATATGAAATCCTAGGAGAGGGAAATCTACACCCCCAGTGACAGAAGATCAGAGGGTGCCCTCTGGGGTCACACTGGGGTAGGGAGACTGACTGCAGAGGAAGAAGGGCCGACTTCCTGGGGTAATAGAAATGTTCTATGTCTGGACTGTGGAGGTGGTTACATGAGAATACACATTTGTCAAAGCCCATAGAGATGTACATTTTTATGAGTGCATTTTATTTGCCTCAAATTTTATTTCAATAAAGTTGATTAAAGAACAGATCAAAACAAAACACAAGCACCAGAAAGAAAATTACCTACCAGAGTATTCCAAATAACTGGCACATTCCCCAAAGAGCACCCAGCCTTAAAGAGTGGACAACTAGAAGCCAAGGGCAGGCAACTGGTTTGGCATGAGGTTGGCCCCTGGGCTGGAGGGAGAGAGCTGCTTGGCCATCCTTGGGCGGGGTAAGCTATGGTGCCATGGAGCCTGGATCCCTCCCTCCCAGCCCAGCTCAGATCTCTCCCACCCAGCCCAGCACTCCTCTCCAGAGGTGCTGCTCCAGAGGAGGTTAGCTGATGGTGCCAACAGCCCACACATTTTCTTCCTGGGAATTCATAAAGGCATTCTCTGGGCTAAAGTCTTACCTTGGTGAGATGATGGTGCCTTGTGCAAAGAAAAAATCTCCCCTTCTTCCAAGCAAACACAGCTCCTTGCCCCTTGGTGAGCAGAGCAAGTTCTGGATTTCAGGCCCAAATTGTCCTTCAATCCAGGCCTTTGAGCATGACTCCATCTGGAGGTCTGATACTGAGCCTTCATTCTGGAAACTGCTCTGCCCTCTATGTCTTGAGTAAGTCCTCTCTGGACCTCATTTTCTCATTTGTCAAATGAGAACAAACACTTGTGAAGAGCTAATGAGATAAGAAAGTTGCTTTGAAAAGTATGATATGTTTGACAAATGCTTGTTTCCCCCGGGGTCCATTGGATGAACAGGTGGATCAATTGTTGGATAGGTAGAAGAATGATGGATGGATGGATGGATGATGAGTGGATGGATAGATAGATGAATGGGTGAATGGACAGTAGCATGGGTAGATGGATAATGGACAAATAGATAGATAGATGGTTGAGTAGATCGATAGATGACAAGATAATCTCTAAATTACAGGTCTACATTCTTTGTGCTCTTTGGAGCTGTGAAAGGCAGAGAGTGAGACTTGGGGCCCACACATAAGTGTCTTCTGATCTCTCTTTTGAACCCCCAACTATCTCTATGTCAGCTCCAGCACCTAACCATTTGGACCCCAAATGCTATGGGCAAACGTCCTCTATAGGAGGGTAGGAACAAGCTTGGCGTGACTGTGGGGGCTGAAGGCCTGAGCCCCTTCTTCCCCAGGAGGGCCCTTTCCTCCATGGGGTGGAGGGCCCCAGTTGAGGAGTCTGCTTTCTAGGCCCTGATCTATAATGAGATAACTGATTGTTCTCACCTCTTAGTCTCTTTCTCAATAAAAGAATAGACAGCAATGAGACAATTAAAAGGCAGGCTCCCAGCCGCCCTAGAGAGATTCAATGAATATTAACAGAGTTCCAGCTGCCGTCTGGCTGAGGCCTTGGGAACGGACAGCTCCAAAAAGGCTTAAGGGGCCCAGTGGGATGACTTCATTTTCAAGAGAACAATGGCCCAGGGAGTGAGGATGGGCCCTTCTCCTCACCAAGATGATCACTGAGGATCTCCTCCAGGAGGGGCTGCTGCTGGCTCCCTGGTCTGTCCTGCCTCCTGCCCTGTGGAGGGCAGGGCAGGGAGGGGATGCAGAGAGCTGGACTCTGAAGTCAGGTGCATCGAGCACATCCCGGCTGTGGCCCTGCCCAGCTGTGTGACCTCAGGCACACACATGAACCTCTCTGAGCCTCTGTCTCTGCCTGTGTGAGAGAGGGTGACAATAAAGCATACCTCACAGGCCTAGCCCACCTGATCACAGGTGAGGCACCCTGCTCTGGCTGGGGAAGTAGTGGAGAGACTGGGCAAGGGTTTGGGCCCTCTAAGAGCAGGGGCTGGGGGAGGGAGGAATGTGTCACAGGCACATACACCTGGAAAACCCTCTTTCCACCTGTAGCCCCCACCCATCCACACACTCAGACCCTGTTCCATCTAGCCCTCAGGTCCACCACAGATGCCTGAGACCAAGGACCTCAGCACAGGGGCTCAGCACTTGCCTTCAGTCTGTGTCATGTGTCTGATTCTGGGCTTCACAGGCTGAGACCAGAGGAGAGAAGTGGCTTGCCCAAGGTCCCACAGTAGTGAGTGGCTTAGGGAGGGCACAGGAGCTCCACTGTTCATTGAGCTAAGTTGAACTGTCCTCTGCAGCTCCCTCACCCCAGTCCTTCTTTCAAGGAGTGTGTGGGTGGGGGAAGCTCTGCTACCAGGTGAGTAGGTGGTGGTGGCCAGAAGTGCCCACAGGCAGGCTGAGGACTTCTAGGTGGCAGGGACCAAGCCCAGCCCTAGCCAAGGTGGCCTGGCTGCACTTGGTCCTGTGACCAGCAGTGTGTTTGCTTACTGGGAAGTGCAAAAATAACTATACCACAGAGCCTGCAGCAGCAAGACGGAGACGGCTGGAGGGCCAGGGTGAGTGGGAGCTATTTAAGGGAGTGAATAATCAGCCCATGTACAGGTGTTTATTTAGTGAGCAGGAGTCTGGGAGGCTGAGGACTGTTCTACCAATCTGTCCCATTTGGGCACGGGGCTTGTGTTCCAGCCTAGGGTTCTAGCTAATGGAGGGTTCCAATGGCACTAAGGACTGGGGGGGGTGGGGGTCTGCTCCAGCAGCACCTGCCCAGGAACTGTCCCAGGCCAGGCGTACCAGGGACACCTGCCCAAAGCCTCCATCACTCTAGGAACCATATAGAAGCTATGCCCTTCCCACGGAGCCTGAGTGTCCAGGGCTCATCTCCCACAAATTCTTCCTTCCTCCTTCACCCCATTCCTCTTCTCCTGAGTTGAGGTCCTGAAACTTAGCCAGGACTTCCAGTGCTAAGGAGAGAGCACTGTTCTGGGAGTCTAGTCCTGGATTTCAAGCTCCCTGTCTGGCTTCAGCAGAGATCGTACCAACAAAATTGCACCAGACCCCAGACCCCAGACCCACACCATGTGCTAGGCAGATCTCCATTTTAGAGATGGGAAAAGTGAGACCCAGGAGGCAGAAGGCAATGAGTGTGCGATGGGGCTGGATACACACCCGGGTCTACAGACCCTCAGGCCAGTGCTCTCTCCTCATCTGACCTGTGCCTCCACCCTTCCTGCTCCTTTTAGGGCCTCATTTCCCACTTTGCACAGAAGAGAGTTTCTCCTCCTGCCTGTCACCAGCTTCCTGATGAGGAGAGCCCAGGGCTATTGAGAGGTCCTGGCTTGGCATGGGATCGTGGGCAAAGGCAGGGCTGGGGGCTGACAGTCAGCCTCAGACTGGGACCCCACGCCTTCTTGGCCCTGGTCCACCTCATGGGAGGTCACCCAGGCACAAGCTTTGGAGAGGGCAGCCAAGAGCAGTGGGTGAGTTGGAGCAGAGGTGGCAGGCACAGGACCTAGGCTCTTGGCTCTCAGAGGGCAAAGGAGACCCCGTCCACGTCCTGGCTTTCAGCCTCTCTCTTTCGGGAGAGAGTGCACAAGGAGAAACATCTCCTTTCTTCTCTCCCAAGCCTTCTCAGGCAGGGTGGCGACAGCCAGTGAGAAGTGTATGAACGTAGCCAGAGGAAACATGGTCTAGCTGTGACAGGTGCTCCACCCAGGGCTGCTGGGGAAGGGGCAAGGCTGCCTCCCAAGGCGGGGAATGCCTGCCAAGCTGGAACCTCCCTGCAGGGACTTGTCCTGCTCCTGATACACTGCCCTGCTTGTCTTTTCTCTGCCTTTCAGACCCAAAGATATGAGAAGCAGAACAAGCTTTCCCCTCATGGGGCCATGAAAGGGGCAGTGTCCGCATCAAGGCCACACGACAATTCACTTTCAGAGGTAGGACCCGAGGATGGCCAGGACCCATTCCTGTGAGTACCTGCTGTCTGTCCCCACAGGCATCAGAGCCAGCAGGGGTTAGGGATGAACCACAGATCCCTTGGGTGACTGCAGCCCGAGCTCTCTGCAAGACGCTTCTGGTCTCTGCTCTACTTGCACCCTCAGGGACATGTGGGAGATGACTGGTGCCAATTCAGTAGTCAGGCCCATCGGAAAGTGTTTAGAACCATCTGGAGAGACCAAAGTGAAAGAAAGAGAATAGGAAAACATCATTGCAAAAATAGCAAAGAAGCTACTCACTCCTAGAGGAATCTCCCCATGTGGAAACTATCCTTGTGGGGAACTCACACGTCTTGAGAACCCTCTTTCTGAGGGCTTTATGCCCTTGGGGCTCAGTTTTCACGACCTCTGCCATTAAAGAAATTATCCTTCCCTAGCTTTGGCTGGTGGCAACTTCCCCTCAGTGATGGTCTCATTGTGGCCTCCACATGCTAACCTCTCTGAATTCAGTTCCTAGGTGAACAGAGAATAGGACGCAGAGAATAGGACACTGGGAACAGTGAGAAACAGCTCTGAGATGGACACACCTGGGCAGAGTTACCTGGAACTGGGATCTCTTCCCTGGCCTCTCCCCCCTTCACTGGGCAATGCCTGCCTACCCTTCAGTAGGTGACTGGTCATCCGCTCCTCTGGGAGGGGATCTCAGGATAATTTTATATTTATTTGTGTGGTCATTTGATTAATATCTACTGTTCTCCAAAGACTATAATCTCCATGGAGTCAGAGTCCTGGCATTTTCACTCACTGCTGCATATTCAGACCCTTTACATAGGACGTATAGCATGGAAGCTTGCTAAACATCTGCTGCATACATGAGTGAATATGCAGCAATGGTCAAGAAGGAAAAAGCCACTAAGGGCTTCCTGGACTTTGGCAGGATTTGGGAGTCTGGGCTGGCAAGAGTAAAGCTAATTTTGGGTAGAAAAGATCTCTCCCTAAAGCAGGGGCCAAACCAGCCCCTGGGGCTGTGTCTGCCATTAGGGTGGAATCAGTGAGTTGGGGAGAGGTGCCCGAGGGCCTCACCTCCTACTCCCAGGGAAACGTATCTATTCTATTCCTCCTGGTCCCCAGACTCTTCTAGGCTCTTCCAGACCCAGGCTGGTTCTATCCTTAAAATTAGTAACCTCTCTGGGTTGGCTAAAGAGAGAAATTTCTCCACAGAACCAGTCATCCCCTTCCCTGGGTTGTTGAGGGGCCCTCTGCGATGGGCACTAAGGTGAGACTCCAAGCACTTGGGGTCCTTCCCAATGGCCCACCACAGGCCTCCCCCAAACTACCTGTGCCTTGTCAGCCAATCTTGCTCCCTCTATGATATCAATCAACCAGGCTGCTATTTACCACTGCCCCAGAGCCTGTGTATATGTGTATTACAAGCCTGTCTCCTGCACAGTAGATGACCAAATGCGTGGCTTAAAAATCTGCCCCTGGGAAGACCTCCCCTCAACACTGCCCTGCAGGCCACTTGGGTGGCATCACAATGCAGAACCAGCATGGACACACTGCACTGATCACCTGGGACCCTGGGCGGATGTTTTCTTGCTCTATTACTTGGTCTTAAGAGCACTCCATACAAAAACCGTAAGTCTGAGTTGAAGGAGATACATTGGTGCAATAGACAACTGGGCTTGTCGTGTAATTTCCCTGCACACCTTGATATGGTTGATACTCCTGAGAGCCACGGGTATTTAGCACCCCACTGGCCACCAGCAATGAAGTCCTTGTTGCTATCTAACTGTGAACACCAGGTTCCAGATTTTTTCCTGGGGGACTGTTTTCTGAGTGCAGTCTGGCACTTAGCCTGTTAGCTTAAAGGTAGTTTGGGAGTGGGGGGAAGTAATCCCACGGAGCAGGAGTGAGGGACAGAGTGAGCAAAGTAGGAAAGAGGGAACGAATACGATGGTGTGTTACAGACTGATAGACTCAGGGGGTACTAGGTGCTGTATCTGAGAAAGCTTATAAAATATGTTTCAGAACTGATCCTGCTAGGAGCTGAATGTGTCCTTACCAAAATTCATATCTTGAAATCTACCCCCCACAGTGATGATATTAAGAGGTGGGGCTTTGGGGGGAAGGTTAGGTTGTGAGGATGGACTTAATTCCTTTATTTAAAAAAAAAGAGGCTTGAGGGAGCCTGTTTGCCCCTTTCAGCGTGTAAAGACATGTAGCGGCATCTTCTATCAGGAGCAGGTCCTCATCAGACCCCAAATCTGTTGGTGTCTTGGTCTTAGAGTTCCCAGTCTCCAGAACTGTGAGCAATACATTTCTATTGTTTATACACTTAAATACCACTCTAAGATCATTTGTTATAGTGACTGGAACACACTAAGACAGAAATTGGTATCAGAACTGGGGTGCTACTATAACAAATTTCTAGAAATATGGAAGTAGCTTTGAAACTGATTAATGGGTAGAGGCTGGAAGAGTTTTGAAGCGCCTGCCGGAAAAAGCCTGTATTGCCATGAATGGAAAGGAAAGGGGGATTCTAGTGATGGCTCGGAAGAAAACTGTGGAGAAAGCCTCAATCTTCTTAGAGATTTCCTAAGTGGTTATGAACAGAGCATTGTAGAAACATGGATGGCAAAGGCCATGCTGATGAGGTCTCAGATGGAAATGAGGAACTTGTTGGAAACTAGAGGAAAGATGATCCTTGTTATAAGGTGGCAAAGACTATGACTGAAGTGTGTTCCGTCCTGGTGCTTTATGGAAGGTAGACCATCTGAGCGATAACATGGGACATTTGGTGGAAGAAATAGCTAAGCAAGGTGTTGAGGATATGACATGGCCTCTCTTGAGTGCCTATAGCAAAATGTGAGAGGGGAGAAATGAGTTAAAGACTGAATATATAATCAAAAGAGAAGCATAACTTAAAGGTTTAGAAAATTCTCAGTCTGGCTAGGTTGTAAAGAATGTAAAAGCATGTTCCTGTTTGGGAGGCAACACCAAGGGTGTGGCCAAGTGAAAATATGACAAGGACTTTAGTTTGGATAGAAGGGCGTCAGATGCAATTCATCAAGGCAATGGAAGAATGACTCTGAAAGCCTTTTGGAGATCTGCAAGACTGCCACTCTCATCACAGGCCCAGAGTGCCAGGGCTCTATTCCCCGATGCTGATGTAACACTCCTCGGCCACCCTAGCTATGATTTGAAAGGGCCCAGATGCAGCTAAAGCCATCCCTCTGGGACACCCAGGTGGGAAGCCATGGTGGCATCCACACAACACCATCTCCAGAGTGGGGACAAGCTGTGGAAGCATGGCTCCCTCACCTAGGCCCTGGAGAGCCCCGGGGCCCAGGCAGAGAACTGCCTTGGGGTTGGGACCACCACAGAGAGCCCCTACTAGGGCAATGCCCAGTGGAGCCATGTGGGCAGAGCTGCCCCACAGACTAGACCAGTAGAGTCATGGCATGTGATTCCAACCCATAAGAGCCACGGCACAGGGGCAGTGCCACCCAAGGCCATGGAGGCCCAGCCCCCAGTGGGACATCAAGTCAGAGAAGATTATTTTCAAGCTTTGAGATGTAATGTTGTTGCCCTGTTGGGTTTTGAACTTATTAAAACCAGTTACCCATTTCCTCCTTCTTGTTTCTCCCTTGAGGAATATAGATGTCTTCCCTGTGCGGGTCTCACCACTGTATTTTAGAAGCATGTTACCTGTTTGATTTCACAGGTTCACAGCTGGAGAGCAGTTTAATGAACAAAGTACCCTGTCTAAATGATATTTAGACAGGACTCTGGACTTTTGAGTCAATGGTGAAATGATTTAAGATTTAGGGGAGCTATAGAGAGGGAATAAAAGTATTTTGCCCGTGAAAGGACATGAATTTTGGGAGGCCAGGGACTGAATGCCTTTGTCCCCCACAAAATTCATATATTGAAAATTAACCCCCAAGGTGATGGTATTAAGGGTGGGAGGCTTTGAGAGGTGATTAGGTCATGAGGGCTCTACCGCTACGGTGGGATTAGTGTCCTTTTAGAGGCACGAGGGAGCTCATCACTCCTTCCCTGTGTGAGGACACGGCAGGAAGGCAGCAGAAAGAGAGCCCTCCCCAGACACCAATTCCACTGTTGCATTTGGTCTTGGACTTTCCCAGTATCCAGATCTGTGAGCAATACATTTCTGTTTTTATAAATGACTCAGTCTAGGGTATTTTGTTACAGCAGCCTGAACTAACTTAGGCCATCCCTGAGATCAGTAAACCTAGGAAGTGTTCCCATCTCCCTTTGGTCAAGGGCTCCCTACGGGCAATGACTGCCCTGTACAGACATGCACGCATTTGTGTACAGACACCAACAGACACACAGGCACACACCCTGACACATTTCTGGGGTGCACACACAGGAGTGCCACGTGGAGAGTTGACCTCAGGACAAAAGTGAGTCAGCCTCACACACAACTGCAGTAAGGGGAAGCCCTGTCAGGTTGTACCTGAAGGAGGTTAGCTGTGCAGAACTGGTCATCCCAGCAGGGGCTGGAGGGGTAGTTGTGGCTGAGCTCCCTCAATGCTAATATAGTTGCCTGCTTCAAGGTGTGCAGGAGGAATTCAAACTGGAATTTCCTGTGTGGGCAAAGGCCTGGCTGGGGCAGGGGACTATCTTCCTAGACCAGGCGTCCTCAAACTTTTTAAACAGGGGGCCAATTCACAGCCCTTCAGACCGTCGGAGGGCTGGACTATAGTTTAAAAAAAACAAATATGAACAAATTCCTATGCACACTGCACATATCTTATTTTGAAGTAAAAAACAAAGCGGGCACAAATATAATTCACACCGCTTCTTGTGGCCCGTGGGCCGCAGTTTGAGGACGCCTGTCTAGACCGTCCATTCCCGTGACCAAGAAGCCCCATGAGTGATTTGAGAAGCAAGGGGTAACAGAGGCTGAGCAGAGGGTCCAAGGGAGGTCCTAGAGCAGACACAGGAGGTGATGGTGAAGCCCCTGAAGGAGGAACCTGTGTCTGCCTTTGAAAAATGGTCCCCTTCTGCCTGTCTCACCATAATAAATGAGGCCTCGTCAGGAAGCACTAGCGAGGCCTGCACTTGTCAGCCACGAGGCCAGGAGACTCCCAGAAAGGCTTCTGCCTGGCCCGTTTATGTAATTAACCTGCACTAATGGAGCAAGACCCCCTCTGCACATTCACTCTCCTCCACCCAATGACGTGTGGCCTCCTGCCAGCTGCACCCCCACCACCACCCCCCCGCTGCTGGGTGGGGAGCGGCAGCAGTGGGCAGGGAGAGGAGGCAGTGGGCGTGGCCTCAAGTGGACAAGAAGCCCTGATCCAGAGGCTCTTTCCACACTGGTATGGCATCCCCAACCCAGAGTCCAGAGACCCTGCTGCTTGCAGTGACTCAAGTGTGTCTGAAGTCTTATCCTCCCTCGGAAAGGAGGGGAATTTGGGTAGAACATGCTCCTAGATGACCACTGATAAAGCCAGCTTTCCAAGACCTCGAGAATCAAGCAGCCAGCTCAGCCATGAAGGCTTCCTAGAGCCTGGCCTTGGAAGCAGGCAGACACAGGCATGGGTCCCACTTCTCAGTGGCCTTAAGCAAGTGACTGTACCTCCTAAGTCTCCATCTTCTCAGCTATGAAACAAGAAGGAATATGATTATCTTGCAGGGTTGTTACCAGCATCAGAACTCAGGTATGAACAGTGCCTAGTACATAGTAGGCACTCAATAAGTGATAGCTATTATTATTGTGCCAGAGTGGAGATAGTGGATAACAGTATCCTTCCATCCAGAGCACACTGTTCAAGGCCCAAAGCTAAGAAGAGAGGGCAGCAAGGGCTCACATCTAAGTCTAGAGGACCCCAAGGGTGGCCCCACCACTGCTGTTCCCAAGTTGCCTGCTTCCCACCAATGTCAGAACAGACTGGGATCAAGAAACCTGCCCCTCCCCCTCCAATCAATGTCAGAGCAGACTGGGATCTAGAAAACTGTCCTCCCCCTCCAATCAATGTCAGAGCAGACTGGAATCTAGAAGGGAGAGAGTGTTTTCCCTCCTGGATGCCAAAGATGGGGAGACAAGATTTGAATTAAATGGGAGCCTGCAGGTTTTAAATAAGCGAAATTGGCTTTTAAAGAACCGGAGTAAGACTACTTAATAAACAAGTCAGGAGGATATGGCTAATAGAGCTTACTACTCCAGGGTGGGGGTGTTAGCAGGGTGTAGTCAGTTACTCCAGAAAAGAAATTAGCCATTTCATCTTCATATCTCCATAAGCTGAGACTCCTCACTAAACATCCTCATCATTCCTTTCACTAGGAATGTTTCTTGAGTGCCTGCTGGAGCCCCTCTCTTCACCAGGTGCACTGAGGACACACAGTCAGGCCACTTAGCTGGGATGCCTCTGAGCTCCCAGTCTACCTGGGGGAAGCTCTGACTCTGCCCCAGATGCATAGGCCGAGCAGGCTGGTGTGTCTGGGCATCCTACAGAGAGAGCAGCTCACTGTGCTGCTGTCAGCCAAAAGCCCATCTGAAGCGTGAAGGGGGCAGCCCACAGCCAGCGTGGCAGGCAGAAGGGACATGCCCCACAGTCTCACAGCAGCCTTCCCTCATCAGAGTTGTACATTTATTCATAAAGTTATGCACAAGAGCTGAGTCAGTCCCCATGGTCTCTGATGCAGCCATCCCAGGGAAGCTGGGTTGTGGCTGCTCATTCTGCCCACACTTGAGTTCTGTCTCTCTCTCCCCTCCAGAAATAGGATGGTGGGTGAGAAGCCATCCTCCAAATTAAGGGGAGCCAGGATCTGTCTCTCTCCAGAACAGTACCGTCTCCTCATCTCTAGCCAGCAGACATCTGATATCCCTCCCTGTCAAGACAGGTAGGTGTCAGATGGTTTAAATTCATAACAATGCACTCACCCTCTTGCACAAAAAAATGGTGCCTGGGGAGTACCCTTGACCTTCACCTAGATCAATTTTAATTCTATCTTTACTACTGTCTGGCTCAGTGACTTTGGAAAGTCACTTTGTCCTTGGGCCTAAGTTTCCCCATCTGCCCACAATGAGATTAAACAAAGCAACCTCTGAATTGCTTTCCAGAATCAAGCCACCCCCACCCAGTACCCCTCAACAACAAACAGCAGTAACATTTCTCTCCCAGCTCTGTGATGTCAGCTCCACCAGATGACAAGGACTTGTGTCTATCTTGTTTGCTCTGGGGTCCTATAACCTAGAACAGTGCCTGGGACATACTGGCACTCAAGAAATATTTGTCAAGTATATGAATCAGCCATAACTACTATTTGTTAAGTACATACTGTAGCCAAACAGCCTGGGTGGGCCCAGCTGGGGCCCCAGAGAGAGACTGCTGATGGCTCAGGGTCACTCTCTTTAGAGTCTGGAAGGTCCTATACCTGAAGTTCTTCCTAAGTCAGTGTTAAATCTTGCTTGTCTCTCATCGATTTCATTTTTCCTGTTTAATTCCCAGAGAAGGGGGAAAGTACCCTTTTATGTCAGATATTTACACAACCAAAACTCTTATGACTTTCTTCCTAAGAATGCTATAACACAGTCAGAAGGCAGATGGCAAACTGTAAAAGATGTTTGTGCCACATATGAGAGACAAAGGGTTAAAAGTCTTAAGATAAAGATCACCGGGAAAAGACAAACTAAGATTCACAAATTCAAATTAGCCAGTAAACGAGGAAGAAATTTAGAAAAATCATCAACTGCTATTCTCTTATGACATGCAAACTCAAATAATATTAAGATGTGATTTATTACCTAGCAAACTGGCAAAGATAAACCCAGTGTGTTGGTTTAAGTGTCAGGAAAATTAGCATCACAATGGTATGTTGTGGACAGGAGTGAGAAGCGGACATCCTTCCGGAGGGCAAGCGGATAGATACTAAGTCTGAAAATCTTTAATATGTGCATGCTCTCCAACCTGGTGAACCTACTCCTACCTATTTATCTGCAGAAATGCCTCAAGGATGTTTATCTAAATGTTAATCAGGTGTTAATAATAAACGCCTGGTTCCCCACTGATAAAAGATTAGTCAAATGAATCTTGGTGCCTCCATACACGGGAACCCATGAACCACAGAGAACGATGTATGTGTGTGTTCACATAGTGAAGCCACCTACAGACCCGGTCATGGGAGTGGGCCCCTCCGAGGAGAACGCAGGGTGGAGAGACAGGGAAGGGAGGGGAATTTATTTTCCATTCTTCTCTCTTTTGTACTGTTTAAATTATCTATCATGAGCATGTATCACCCATTAAAAATAAAATTAATTACAAATGATGTAGAAATATATTTTTATCAAAAAATAATTAAAATGGAGTTTGGATGGATAGCCATCAAAGTGTTAAGCACAGTTGTTAGTGGGAGGGGAACTCCCACCCTCCCCATGCTTTGGGCCCTCTTCCCAGCCCTCTTCTCCTTCGCCCCATAAAGGAGGAGGTTTTTAATTGAGAATGATCCAAACCCAGGATTTTGGGGGTCCTCCTCAGTAGTGGGCAAGGTTAGTGCACTGCAAGTCCCAGGCTGGGCTTTCCTCTGGCCCACTTCCTCCATGCCGGCGTCTGGCTGCAGAAGGTGCTGGCCCTGCCCTGACGAGGTAGCCCTTCCAGATTTTGTAGGGAAGGGATCGAAAGCCCCTCAAAGGCTTCGGGCCTGGGCCAGTTTCTCCATCCTTTCCCTCATCAGAGTTGTACATTTATTCATAAAGTTATGCACAGAGTAGCCTTTGGAATCCCATCTGGCCACTGTTTCTTATATACACATTTCTTGATCTGTACGTGCACAGGGTCAGGGAGGCAGAGCCATGATCTGGGAATTTCTGGGTAACTGGCTCTATCTAGCCTGACAACAGCCCAGGAACTTTAGCTGAACTCAAAACAATTTTCTTTGGGCAACAGGATATTACAGGATATTTTAATTTTCATGTTTATGCCAGTCTGTGATTTCTAATCTTTTCATTATTTAGTAATTCTTAATTTTTTTTTTTTCCAAGAAAAAGGATGGACAGAAAGCCCCTCTGGGAAAACTTGACTGATGACAGGGTCCTAGCCAATGTTTTCCATGAGGTGGACCTGCCCTACCTCTTCCTTTTTTAATCAGGTCATTGAATTCTCCTAAGAAGTCTTTTGTGGACATCAAATTGCCTCTTTGCTCGGAGGGGATTAGGAAATGCCAGTTTTTATCCCAGGGGACAGATTTTTGGAAGAACCATGTCTTCTGAAGACCAGAAGAGTTTTGAGAGAGAGTGTTGAAGTCAACATGTATTAATGCCTGACATTTGCACAACGTCCTGCGATTTACAGAGAACATTCACATCCATTATCCCCTTTGATCCTCCCATAAACCTTGGAGAAGCAGGCCTTCCTCCTGGGAATAAGAAAGGAATTATTGGTAGTCCCATTTGACTCATGGGGAAACTGAGGCACAGAGACGTTAATTGCCCCAAGTGATATCCTACACCCTTACACTGTATTCTTTCCTAAGCCATATGAGGTAGGCAAAGTTCTTAACTTTCTTAAGCCTCAGTTTTCCCACTTGACAAATGGGGAAAATAGTCCCTACTGCCCTCTAGCAGGACAGAGAGGTACCTATACACTCCTGCCCATTAAAAGGTACAACCAAAGTGTGGAGGCTGAAGGGAAGAAGGCTGTATTCTTTCTGGGGGGGAAAGCATTCTGGAAAGGCTTCCTGGAGGAGGCATGAAGGCACCTGGCTGGTATGATCCTCCAACATGAGAACTGGGTTCCCAAACTGAGGGTGACCAGGGTGGTCTGACAGATGTGGGCCATTCCTGGCCACAATAAGCACATTTCCCCCTTCCCCACCCAGCACAAAGCAGGCAGCAAATAATGGCTCAAGACAGGTCATTTCCTGAAGCTGCTTTCCCTATTGAAAATCAGGTGGCCAGGCCAGGTGTGGTGATGTAGATAGAGTCTATGGGGTCAGAGAGAGAGGAAAAGAGAGGAAGCACATAGCAGCCTCTCCCTGCCCCCCTTCCCTCACAACCTTGCCATGCCCAGCAAACCTTCCAAAGTCACAGGCAGCCCTGCTTGGCCACTAGAGTCTGTAGAGGAAACCTCTCAACACAGAGAGAGAGAGTGGGGAGCTGGCGGAGTCTGGCACCCTCTTCTTAAGCCCACTGCACCCCATCATTCCCATCCTTACTCTGGCCACTTTGGGGCTTCACCCTTCAGAACTGGCTGTCAGAAAAGGCTCCAAATATCTGTGGGACTAAGTGCCTACAGCCCCATAAGTGACTACAGAGGATCTTTAGATCCAGAGGGACACATACAACCTACACTTAATCACTGTGAGGCTGCAGCTCCCCTGTGAAGCCCAGAAGGGCACCCTGTCCTGCTTGCAGCCATGTGACCTGGAGCAAATTAGCTAACCTTTCCTACCACAAATTCCTTACCTGTGGGGTATCTGGGAGGGACCCAGTGTACTCCTGTTGCCTTGGCAATAAGTACCACCTGTCAATCTCAAAACTTCTGCTTTAGGTGATAAAGTGTATGGTCGCTCTGTTTTGCCTGTGAAGTGAGCCAGTCATGCTACAGAGCATCCTTGGGGATCCAAGGAGCTAATTTGTGCAAAAGTGCTTTGTGCTTTGCCAACTGTGATACATTCTGTCATGACTGCACAGGCTCCAAATCAGTATGGCATGTTTTTTAAAAAAGCAGTCTTCATTTAATATCTGAAAGACAGACTTTTGATATGATGATCACCCAGATGTTCCTCATTCTGCTGGTACTTTTTATGAATAAGAACATTCCATGAAAGAAGTATGGAGAATCCTCAAAGACCTAAAAGCAGACCTTCCATTTGATCCTGTAATTGCATTACTAGGTATCTGCCCAGAGAATAAGAATCATTTTACCACAAACACATTTGCACCAGAATGTTTATTGCAGCTCAGTTCATAATTGCCAAGTCATGGAAGCATGCCCATCAATCCATGAATGGATTAACAAATTGTGGTATATGTGTACCATGGAATACTACTCAGCCATAAAAAAGATGGAGCCTTTACATCTTTTATGTTTACCTGGATGGAGTTGGAACACATTCTTCTTACTAAAATATCCCAAGAATGGGGAAAAAAATCCAATATTGCTCAATACTAACATGAAACCAATACACAAACAATTATATATTCGTAAGAACTATAAAACACAAATAGAGTCTAGCAAGGGTACAGGGTGAGGAGGGAGAGGGGCAGGGGGAGTGGGGGAGGGTGTTTGGCGGGATCTTACCTAAGGGTCACAATGTGAGGGTGTTCAGCACACCCCCTAGATGAGGGGCTCTTCTGCAACTTGAACTTTATCTTGGAAGTGAGAACAATGTAACCCACAAATTTGTACCATTTTTAGAAAAAAAGAACAATCCATGCTCTTAGTTCAGCCCTACTGGCTACACCTTCATACTTCAGGCAAAATTAGCCAAAGTCTCCTAGGAAGAGAAAAGCGGCCACCATGTACCTCTGAACCTTAGAGAACATCATCTGTGTGATATGGCTGTGTGATAATGGCTGCGTGTTTCACAGTGGCTTCACAGACAAGTTCCAAAGCCTACTAGCCTGGAAAGTCCTCTCATCAGGACTTTGTGGTAGAGCCAGCTGAGACCTGTGCAAGAAAGCTGGCTTAATTTTCAGCAGCTTTGAGAGCCAGTTCACATCATGTTGATTACAGGAAGTGGGCCGTAGTGGCAGTATTTACACCATGGAAATCAGCAAACACTACCAAGCATGACTTCCCTCCACCTTCTGCAGATCGTGTTGTTAAATATTTAGCAGCATACCACTGCGGAAGGCTCACAACATTTAGCAATCAGTGATAAGAGCCCACGAAAAAGACCCCATTTTAATCCCAGGGCTAACATGTGTACTGCCTAATTTCATTTCCTCGTCTCCTAATTTCTTTCTTAGCGCCAGCCAGATCAGTGAGGCCTAGGGGCTCCCTCTTGGCGGGGGGATCAGGAGGCAGGAGGCTGCAGTTTGATGTAAAACATGTTTGCCTGCAGGTTGGGACTTGCTTGGGGTTCAGAAGCCTATTCAGAAGCTTAGGGTTCAGAATTAATTGGCCAGGCATCTGGCATGCCCTGTGTCCAGCTGGATGCCAAGCCCTCGGCTCTCCCGTCTGCCTAAGTGTCCACAGGGTCTGAGATTTACCGTGTTTACTTGCAGGCCCAGCACCTCAAACAAATGATCCTGGGTGTGAGTGATCAGGTGTTTCCTGCCCAACAGACCTCCTGCCTGGTATGCAAAGACTGGGCAAACAGACAGTTGCAGCCCACAACCCCACCACCACCCACTTGAGGCCCAGAGCCTGGAGCAGAGTTACAGTGGGTGGAGGGTGCAGGGACCTGGCTCCAGTCCTGTCTCTGCCAGTGCTCGGCCACCCTTCCTCCCAGGGCCTCAGCCTGCCCTGCTGTAAAACAAGGGTAATGAGGCCACTTTTATTTTCACAGCAGTTGCCCTGGCAATTTCTCTTGGGGACAGCACTATATTAATTTGAAGAAAAAAAAATGAGGCACGAGACCCCAAGGAACAGGTTAATATCATAAAATATGGTCAACGAGCTCTCTTCCCACAGAGCGTGGGTCCTCTCTGGGGTGCCCCGTGGCATGCCGTGTTTGTAAGGTTGGGGTCAGGCGCCTTGGCAGATCTGAGATGCTCTACATAATTAGGGGCAGGAAATGTCGCATCCTAGGGGAACGCAGAGGGCCAGGGGCTGGCTTGTGAAGAGGGAGGCTCAAGAGGTTGACCCTTGCTGGGGAAAGAGGAGATAAAAACACTCCACGAAACCCTGTGGCACCAAGACAGAGCAGGCGCTTCAGCTGGAGAAGATTTAGCTAATGGGGGTTTTCTTTTAAATTCTCTATTGAAGTAAAATGAATGAAGAGAAAACACACAATCGCACCGCTGTAGTTCAATGGATCTAGTTCAGTGGAAGACACTGCCACGTGGACTTCCAGATCAGACACGGAGCACCATGACCCGTGCCCCCCGAAGCCCCTCGCGCCTCACCCAGTACCCTGTCCCCCACAAAGCAGCCACGCCACGGATGGTCTCTGCCTGCCTCTGACACCACAGAGCAGAATCACACAGAGGTAGTCTTTGGCGCCTGGCTTCCTTCCCTTAGCATTTTGTCTGTGAGATTCAGCCGTGCTGTTGCAGGAGCCTGCAGGTTTTTCATTCTCATTGCCGGAGAGTATCTCCTTGGGTGAAGAGTCCTTGATTTCCTTACCTATTCTACCTAAAAGGACATTTGGGTACTTTCCAATCTGACGATTATGTATAGCGCTGCCTCCCTGAAGGCTCTGCTGTTGATCATATGTGCACGTAACTCTTGGGTGTATGCCAGAAAGTGGAAAAACTGCATCACAGCATGAGTGTGTGCAGCCCTAGCACATACAGGGGTACACTTTTCCAAAGTAGTTGTGCAAGTTCACACCCCACCAGCTGTGAGGGATACACCTGGCTGCCCCACACTCCAGCCCGCACTGGGCAGTGTTAGTGTCTTTCATAATAATCAGTCTTTTTTCTTTTCTTTTTTTTTTTTTTTTTGCAGTTTTTGGCCGGGGCTGGGTTTAAACCCGCCACCTCCGGTATATTAGGCCAGCGCCCTATCTCTTGTCTTTTTTACACTGTAAAATACAATTATCTCTTCCCAATGGTCCCTCTAAATCCTAATTTTTTTTTTTAGCATTAACTCAAAAGTCTTAAGTCTTATCTGAGATGCAAGGCAAGTTTTTTATAGCTGTGAGCCTGTAATATAAAGCACAAGTTAGTTATTTTTAAGATATAATGGTGGAGTAAGCATTGGACAAATGTTTCCATTTTAAAAGGGAGAAATTGGCTAAAAGAAAGGGGCAAGTCTGAAACCCAGGAAGGCAGACATTAAATCGTGAGACTTTAACCTCGTCTCTCTGGACTCCATGTCCCACATCTGGGCACACGAGTGCGAAGTCTCAGGCAGCTCCATTCTGTGACTTTGTTAGGCACAGTCCATGTGGCTCTTCTCACAGGTTGGAGCAGAAAGTCTGTGGCTTTCTTAGGCTGAAGGGGTACATTGTTGGTGTCTCTATCATTTTGGGGTCTAGAAGGTGGTAGCCCCATTCCCACAGCTTTACTAGGCTGTTCCCCACTAGGGACTCTGTTTCTTGGCTCTGCTTTAAGCAGTGGGCTCCATCCCTGTGGCCAGCTTCTGCCTGGACACCCTGGCTTTTTCATACATCTTTTGAAATTTAGGTAGAAATTGTCAAGCCTCTATCACTCTTGTACTCTCAGTGTGTCTGTAAACTTAATAACATGGGGATGCCACCCAAGCTTATAACTTGCACCAGCCAGAGGGCTGCCCAAGCTATGCCTGGGGCCCTTTGAGCCACAGCTAGAGCCTGAGTGGTGGAAGTATGGGGAGCAGAGTCCTAAGCCTGTGCAAGGCGATGTTGTCCTGGCCCAGGCCTGAAACCACTTTGTCCTCCTAGGCTTCTAGATCTGTGATGGGAGGGCTGCCTCAGATTTTTTTTATTGTCTTGACTATTAGTACCTAATAATAATAATTTTTTTCTAATAAGTTTTGAACTTTTGCATGGTGTCTTTGTCTTCTTATGAGGCATCTAAACTTTCTTAACGTCTGTATATTACCCAGTTCTAAGGCTGCTTCCCCATTTTCAAGTATCTTTCTAGCAACACCTCATTCTTGGTACCAATTTCCTGTCTTGGTCCATTTTGCATTGCAATAAAGGAATACCTGAGGCTGGATAATTTATAAAGAAAAGAGGTTTGTTTGCTTCACAACTCTGCAGACTGGACAAAAAGCAGGGCCCAGCATCTGCTTCTGGTGAGGGCTCAGGAAGCTTCCACTCATGGTGGAAGGTGAACGGGAGCAGGAATCACAGGAAAAGAGGGAGGAAACAAGAGGGAGAGTGGAGGAATACCAGGCTCTTTTTAACAGTCAGTTATCCAAGAACTAATAGAGTAAGAACTCATTATTGCAAGGCTGGTACCAAGCCATTTAAGAAGAATCTGCCCTCAGGACCCAAACACCTCCCATGAGGCTCCACCTCCAACACTGGGGATTCATTTTTTTTCTTAAGACAGAGTCTCATTCTGTTGCCCTGGGTAGAGTGCTGTGGTGTCATAGCTCACAGCAACCTCAAACTCTTGAGCTCAAGAGATCCTCTTGCTTCAACCTCCTGGGACTACCGGCACCTGACACAATGCTCGGCTAATTTTTCTATTTATTTTTAGTAGAGATGGGGTCTCATTCTTGTTCCAACTGGGCTCAAACCCCCGAGTTCAAGCAATCCACCTGCCTTGGCTTCCCAGGGTGCTGGGATTATAGGCGTGAGCCACTGTCCCTGACCTGGAGATCCAATGTTAATGTGAGATCGCAAGGGACAAATGTTCAACCTCTATCAGGATGTGACTGCTGTCACCTCTGTTATATCTCCAGGGAGTTCACATAGTACATAGATGCCCTCGGACAAGGGACTCTTTGGGGGAGGTTTAAGGAGTGCCAGGCTTAGCCCTAACAGGCCATTGAGGGAAGAGAATACAGAGGTTATTCTCATGGAGGTGGGAGCAGAGGCTGAGCAGGGAGCTGACTTCTGGATTCCAGAGGGCACCTGGCTCCATGAACCCTGTCCACACCACACCCCAAGGGCCCCCAGAAAGTCCTGCCCTGCTCACACAGCTGGCTTCAGCACCCTTTCCTTGTCCTTCTGATTGCCAATTCTCTCCTGCTTCTCCTTGTCACTCTCAGTCCCTGCAACCCCAGCACCAGGCCCAGCGTAGGAGGCAATGATGGCCAGCCTCAGTAACCACCAGCCATCAATATGATGTGAAGCTGAAAATCAAGTGGGACTTCAGGCTGCATAAGTAGAGGCACAGAGCCTAGAACAGGGAGGAGACAGACCCACTCCCCTCCTCTCGAACTTAGGACCAGTCTTCCCTCTGCCCGCAAGGCGCACAGACTATCTGGAAGGTGCTTCTGGTGGAGTGGCCAGGAGGAGACAGACTCAGTTCACTCCAGGCAGCACCACACACTTCCTGAGCTCCTTCTGAGGGCCACGCACTATTCTAGGTGATGGGACACCTCTGAGCAAGAGGGACCAGGGCCACGCCCTCCTGGGGTTGAGAGCCTAGGGATGAAGAATTAAAGAAAAAACTAAGAACTCTGAAGTAATTGAAGAAGAATGATGGAAAAGCACGTGGCTGGTGGTGGGAGGTGGGATGGTAGCTTTAAATAGGCAAGTCAAGGAAATGTGATCTCCCTACAAGACGGGGGTGGCCCCCTTCTGCCACCCTCTCTCCACCCTATGAGCACAGCTCCTCAGCCCTCCCCTGGGTTCAGGGCAGCCTGGTGGTCCTGGTGCTGACAGGGCCCCTGCTCAAGACATGCTGCATACATACCCTTCCTGTTCTGCCCCAGGACTTGTTCTGAGACCACCAGAGCCCCTGAGCCCGCACAGGAACTCAGGCCCAAAATGCAGGGGAGTTGATGCCCTCACAGCCCCCTCAAACACTGGATGGAGCCCTTGGAGAAATGCTCTAGTGCTAGTACCCTGTCCTTCGGGGACACTCCTGGGAGACCCAGCAGAAGTGAGCCCCATCGCTCACAGTGGTGGCCGCTGTAATGCACTTTTACACCAGCTCTTTCCCTTATCACTCTCCAGATACTTCCAGGGGTTACCTACCAAATCAACTATCTGCACCCAAACCTTTGCCATGCTCACTCCTTTGGGGACAACCTAAACTAAGACACCAGGCAGGAAGAGAGGCACTGGTGGCCTGGCTCACAGCACAGCCGGTAGAGATGGAGGCTGGGCTCAGGCTGGGCTTTGCAAGTTGGAAGACAGGCTCGGGTGGTTTGGATATGCTTAATGGACAAGACTTTGAGGCTCCCGGAAGCCTCCTGGGCAAGAGGAGACTTCAGATGACATTCGCCTCCACCCTTCACGTGAAAGATGGCCCTGGAGAAGAGGTTTGACAATAGAAAAGCGAGCTCTGTAGGCTGCAGCAGTGAGGAGAGGTCGGCATGAACTGTATGCCAAACACATGCTCAACTGTGCTGTCCAGGGAAGTGGCCACTGCCCCGTGTAGCCACTGGACCCTTGACTGAGAGATGCTTAGCAAATGTTAAATACACAGCAGATTTTGAAGACTTAGTATAAAAAAAAAGAAATGTGAAATATCCCATTCATACTTTTTAATATTGATTACATTTTAAAATAATCCTTTGGATATATTGGATTAAACAAAAATGTTAAAATTAATTTCATCTGTTTCTTCTTATTTCTTTACTGGAGCCGCTAGAAAATGCAATGTTATGCATGTGGCTCACATCTGAGGCACACGTGCTATTTCTACTGGCCAGTGCTGAGCTACAGGGTGTATGTCCACTTTGTGTAGACACCTCTATCACATCACAGAAGGTAGACGGATCCTGCCTGTTTCCAAATAGGAAGGCGAAAGTTCAGTGACATCAAAAGCTTTAAAACCAGAATTCTCCCTGTGCCACGCCATGCTGCCTTAAGGGGTGCTGGCTCCTTATACTGGATTTTCTTGACTCCCAGTCTAAGGGTTCAAGCAAGAAGAGGCAAGTTTGGAGAAGTTGACCTTGAAGATCACACGCAGCGCTGAGACCAGGTCTTGGGATGGGTGGGGGGAGGTAGAAACTCTTTTCCTGTCTCCTGCCACTCCCCAGGGCAGGGCTCCACCAGACTGGTGGCCTCTCAGTTCCACCCTCCACCTCCTAGACTCCACCCACCCTCCCCCAGTATCAGTCCCTTGGGTAATTTATGGAAGCCATCAAAGTTAATTAATGCCCTAGTTACAAAGCCATCCCAATGTAATTATTGTGTAATTGGATTATAACTTAGGTAATTTCTGACAAAGTGCCCACTGCTTATGCAAAAAACCCAGGGCTTTTTATGGAGTGATTGATGGGGGTGTCGGGACCAGATGGGGAGGCTGGGAGACTGTGTGTGAGGTCGGGGGAACTCCCTGGGAGGAGGACACAGCCTTCAGGCCCTGAAGCCCTATTTGGGCTGGAAGTGAGGAAAGCAGGTGTGCAAGGAGCCCTTGTGCCCTCTGAGCCATGGGCCTTCTGTCTAGGCAGGACTGGTTTGGGCCCACCCCAGCCTCCTCCCCACTGCTCCTATGCTCTGCCTCCAGCTCTTAGTTAATTTCCACCATCACTCCCACCCAAGGTCATAGTGACCTCTCTGCTTATTCAGTCTGAACTGTCCATGTCACCTTCCCCACCCCAACCCTGCCCTGGCCTGTCCCATGAGCAAGGGAGGTCATATTTGGTATTGTATAACTCTGCTTGCTTGTAGCTGCAGGACCATAGTTGACTGGATAGTCAGGTGGCAATAGAAGAAAAGAGGTCCACCAGATTCAGACAGAGGAAGCAAACAGAAGGAGGTGCAGCTAAATGGGCATCCTCAAACTTTTGCTCAAGGGTGACAGATCGCCCAATCCCCCCCCCCCCACTACCTACAGCTGACAGCCTCCTAGACCCCGGGGGAAAGGGTGCAATGCTTTGTGCCTTGCCATAACTCATAGCACCTAAGAGCAGCCAACCGGTGGATCCCCAGTGTGTAGTGATGTCGCTGCCTGCCCCCCCCCACACACACACACACACTCTATCCATCCCTGTGTCATCCCCTGGAATTCCAAGTCCTGGGAGAGTATCTGATCTCAGCTCACCTCCTGATGGTCCCCAGCCTGGGAAGAGGAATAATCCTCCTTAAGTCCCCTTCGCCAAGACTTGACCAGAAGCATGGATTGGTGTCCCCAAAGGGGCTTCCTCGCGGACGCATAGATGGCACATATTAAGGCATGTGTCCTCTCTTCTTTGCAACTATAGGCTGGTGTAGTGCATGGTGCACAGTGGGTGATCACAGGCGGTGATAGCTGCTGGTGTTGGACTTGTTCAAATGGAATCCTGGCCACCCTTGTGACATCCTCAAATTAACCTCATCCCTCAAGGCAGCCCAGGCAAGCCCCCATTCCTTGCCACCCCGAGATCTTGACTGTGCTGAGGGCAGGTTCACTTTGAGGCCTCTTCTCCCTGCACATGGTTGGGCTGGGGGTACACAGAGCCTGTCTGAAGGTGGGCCACTTCTCAAGACACTCTTTTATTCTACAAGCATTTACTGAGCAACTTCTATGTGCCAGGCTCTTCCCTGGGCACTAGGATAGAGAAGAGAACAGGTCCAGCAGAGGCGCATGCTCAGAGCAACTGACACTGGACACGCAGTCACAGGATGCTGCCTGCCCGGGATCCTAACTACACTGTGAGTGAAAGGATGATTAGGAATTCACAGGATATCTGAAGTCTAATCGCCCAGGTTCTCCCACCAGGGAGGTGTGTATTTCTCTAGCACATTCCAAGGGGTGACACAGGGATGGATGGAGTGGGGAGCAGTGACGTCACTACACACTGGGCACTCCATGAGTTGGCTGGTCTTAGGTGCCATGAGCCATGGCAAGGAGCAGAGCACCCCCCCTCCCCACCCAGGGGTCTTGGAGACTGTCAGCCCCAGGTAGTGGGGAGCCTGGGTGTTCTACCGTGCACCCATCCTGTGCATGAGGGTGGGTGCACAGCCTCCCAGTCCCCAGACACCCGTCTTTCTAGCTGCTCATAGCTGGGCCGGCTAACGCCTGCTGACAATCAGGGGTGGAGAAGCCTGGGGACGGAGCACCCTGCGTGCTTTCTGGAGGAGGCTGGGGTCTGAAAGGCCATGGGAAGGGTTGCAGCAAATACATCCCACTTGGTGCTGCCTGTGCCATTGACATTCTCTGTGAATCCACAGGGGATATGAGAAGAACCTCGGGGTGCTGAAGGACGAGGGGCTGTCAGAGGCTAGGCGCAGGCTCAGCCGGCACGCCCCGTGTCACAGGCTAGAGCCTAGTAGGCACCGCCCGGAACATGTCATGCCAGGATGTGGTTCATGTCCTCTCCAAACACGCGACACACACCCCCTCAGTCCCAATCTTTGTCACCATCCATATCTGTCGTGAATGTGCGTTAGCTCCGCCAAGCTTGTACAACCAAAGAACTATGTTTCAATTCAGGTTTCTGTAGGCTTTCTGGTAGGTTCAGGTTGTTTTTCTCTCTCTAAAAATAATAAGCTTGGAAGCTATTCTATGTAAGGACAGAGCCTCCACATCTAGCGTTTACCCCTGTTGTATTTAGATAAGGCATGACAGGGCTGTCTGTCTGTCATGACATGTTCCCTCAAAGTAGAGCCTGAGGCGGGGGTTAAGGAACAAGATTTTTCTCAGGAGTCTTTCTTGAGGAACCCTCAGTGGAGGGAGGAGAGTGAGAGAGGAAGAGGAGGGAGGTCTCAGGGAAGATCTGGCCTTGGCCAGAGTCACTGGAAGGCTCTAGGGGGTAAATCATGGCATAGCCAAGGTGTCCCACCTGAGGCAAGGGCCAGGCTTCCACCTCCCTGCCCCCTCATAAGTCACTGGCAGGAGGCACTGCGGGAAGAGGGGTTGTCACTTTCCCAGTCCTCTGGGGGCAGTGGCCCTGGTCCCCCAGGAAAGTCCCTTGAATTGTAAGCCCTGGTCAGGGGCAGCAGCTTGGGACTAGGCCTACCCTCCAGCAAAGAGGTCCCAAGTGGGGCCCAACAGCATCTCAGTATCTTTTCGCCATACTGGGCCTTTTATTATTTTTTCATCCCATGTACCTGAAAGATTTTTATCTATCCTTCCTTCACCTCCACCTCCCCAAAATTCCAGCCTCTATGTATTCTGGAGTGGGTACAGAGCAAAAGCATACCTACCATGTGTAGAAAGAGAATAATAACATTAAAAAAAAAAAAAAATAGAAGTGCCCTCCCAAACCCCGAGTTTGTGATTCAGTTACTAACGCCCCTCCCTCTGCTGAAGGGCTGGTGGGTAGTGGGGGCCAGTAGGGAAAGCCAGGCCTGCAGTCTCCTAATTTGGTGACTGCGGAGCTCATCAACCAGAATGACCAGAAGGACCAGAATATAGCAGAGGGCGGCATGGCTGGCCCATCCTTCCTGGGTGGGCAGGACGGGGCAGGCCCAGGCTCTGCCCCATAAGCAATGGGCAGATGCCCCTGCAGCCTCTCAACACCATAAGGAGTCAGAAAGAGGTACAAAGGGCAGTACTGAGTGCTGAGGGCCTGTGGCCTCCTACCTGGGCCTTGAGCTTGAAGCCATTCCTAGTGCACTCTCCGCACCAGCAATAGCCAATCTCCAGTCCTGCAAGTGCTGAGGAAGTGCCTTGGACAGTCCCTGGCTCAGTAGTACCCAGAGGTGCCTTCTCTCTCAACTGTAGGTGATGCTGAGCCCAGCCTAGGGCAGGCAGAGATGTGCAGAGGGTGGAAGGGCGGGCCTGGGGCTATGGGGGCCAAACCACTGCAATCCTATGCACAGCAGTGTGTAAGGCACTGCTCTGGATGCAGAGCGACAGGGAGGAATGTCATACCTCATAGGACCCTCAAAGTGTCTTTGGTGTAGTAGGGAATTATATACCCATTACTGTCAATATCTGTGTGGCTGGACATGGTTTTGTATAATTAGGGAATTATATACCCATTATTGTCAATATCTGTGTGGCTGGACATGGTTTACCACAACCTTTCACATATACACTATCTTGGAACACCATTTATTCAACATTTGACATCTTTCAACATCTTTCCAATAGAAGATTCTTATCTCCATTTCACAGATGAGGAAAAGTGAGGTCTAGAGCTCCAAGGTCACCCTAACAGTTAATAAGTGACACAACCCAGACTCAGAATGAGGCCTTCATACATTAAAGTCCCATGCTTTCTGCTGAGCCACGCTGAAATAGACTTAATGAGGCTGAAATCTTGGAGGCAGTGTAACAATATCATAAATAACTTCTGGGGCCCTGGGCTTTCTTTTTTAATAATTGTTTTAGCAAAGTCAGAGGCATATGGAACATGCTGTTTTGCAACCTGCTTTTTTTTTTCTTAACAGTATCTTGTGAACATTTCACCACATCATTAAATATTCTTTTACTGGGCCATCATTTTTAATGGTTGTATGGTATTCCATTACATGGATGCCCCATAATTTATTTAACCAATCTCTGTGGTGGACCTTTAAGCTATTTCCAGTTTTTCACCCTCATAAACAAGGTTGTGATGAGCATCCTTAGACATAAATCTTTGTGTCCATTTCAAATTAGATCCTGAGGGGCGAAAAGATACATTCTTTAGAAAAGATCTCTGATGTCTATTACCACATTACCCGAGGTTGTTCATTTCCCCTTATTCTCAAAGATGATTTTAAAAATTTTGTAATACTCCCAAATTTAAAAATTGCATCATCGTCCCCAATCAGCAGGTAATCAGTCATGTGACTTTGGTAGGTCACCTCTCTCTGATCCTCTATAAATTCATGTGTCAAAGGAGGATTTAAAGAAACTGGTCCCTACATGTCCTTTTGCTTCCCACATTCTCACAAGACTCAGGGGAGCCCCAGACGGCTCAAGCTGTAGCAGTTCAGGAGCGGGAATAAGCCCAGTGGGCTTCTTGGAGGAGGTGGAACTTGGACCACCCCTGAAAGGTACAAGGGCATTAGGAAGAGGCAGGGCAGAGAGAGTAAGTCTGGGGGGAGTCCCAGCATCCCTGGCTACCCTGAGCTTGGACATGGGCTGGTGGAATCTTGTACAGACTGTTGTATAGACTTCCTGGACTGCAGGTCCCAATAATTCAACACAAAGGACATTTGTACTTTAGGAACATTTGTGCTTCACAGACTGATGCCTGAAACAACGTAAAGACCTGGTGGGCTTCTTGTGTTGTCCTTTAAGGGAGTAAAACTCCAGCCATTGTGAGCATGTAAACAGAGATTGGTGAATCCTGCCCCAGGTAAGGGGTGGGATCAGGTGGCACCAGGTGTGACCTGCTGATTCTGGTGAGTGGGACTTAGGTGGCATTTCCTCACTGTGCCTTCATTTCCAAGCTGAAGCGTGGCAGCAGTGATACACAGCACCTCGTTCATCAGCTCTCCATCGACTGACCGAATGTGCAGCTACTGTGCGCCAGGCCCTGTGCTCAACGCCAGGCATTTGCTCCGGGTGGGCAGGGGCAGTGAACTGTCATGGACCTTACACTCCGAGGGAGGCAGGCATTAAAGCAACCATCACTAAATAAGTGAACACACAGGCTGAGAGGAAATGAAAGAGCTATCAGAACACGAAATGGGGAGTAGAAAACAATCCCCCCTGGGGAGCTGGGAAAAATTCCCCTAACAAGTGACATTTGTGATGCGATATAAAGGATAAGGAGTGGATGGATAGAATCTGGGAAGAGGGGAAAGATGTTACAGGCACAGGGACCAGTATGTGAGAGGCCCAGTGGCAGGAGGAGTGAAGGGACAAGAGCCAGTGTCTGGTGCAGGAGCCATGAGGGGAAGAGCCAGCCCAGAGGAGCAGAGGGGCTGCCAGGGCCCCTCCAGGCAACATGGCAGCCACGGAAGGGCTGTAGACGGGGATGGGTCTCCCGGCCACAGTGCTTGGGATGGAGAAGGGGTGGATGGCAGGAAACTGGCTCCATGAGTAGAGGCTGGGACAGAATTCTGTGGCTCTTGTTTGCTCAGGTGAGCTGAGTCCTTGAAGGGGCCCAGTGTGGAGGTGTAGCCCCCCCTTCCCAGGAGCCACAGGCATGTGAGGTGGGGGGTGGAGAGGCTGCAGGGGAGAGGGTTAACCTGTGGTTTGGGGGGGGTGAGAAAGAGTCTCATTCTGTACCTCTGGGTAGAGTGCCATGGCATCACAGCTCCCAGCAACCTCCAACTCTTGGGCTCAAGTGATCCTCCTGCCTCAGCCTCTCAAATAGCTGGGACCACAGGTGCCCAACACAATGCCCAGATATTTTTTTAGAGACAGGGTCTTGCTCTTACTCAGGCTGGTCTCAAACTCCTGAGCTCAGGCAATCCACGTACCTCAGCCTCCCGGAGTGCTAGGATTACAGATGTGAGCCACTGCGCACAGCCTTTAGCCTGTGGTTTTCTTATCATTCAGCTTGTGGCAGGGCAGGAGGAGGCGGACAGGCATGGGTTCCCAACATGGCGGCCCTTCATTCTACTTCCTGTCACCTAGAGACATTTCCTGTAGACTTCACCGCTGGCCTTAGCCAGACAGCACACACCTGTGCACACATATGCACACACATGCTGCTCCTGCTCACATCCGCAAAGGGCAGGTCTGGGAAAACTGGCACCAGAGGCCACAGGGGACTTTCCAGGCCAGCTTAAGCAGAAAAACATCCTCCATCCCCACCTGCTGAACTCTGACCTGAGGGAGGACACTTGGGTACAGCTCAGAGCCTGGACAATATCCCACCCCTCATCACCACACTAGGATATTAGGCACCCTAATGTGGCAGATGGGGAAACTGAGGCAGGGACGACAACTCACCCAAAGCCACATACCCACAGGTGGGGAAAGTGGCTTCAACCTAAACCTGTCAGCCACCCAGTGCAGGGATCCTTAGGTTAAGCCCCGATGTCAGTGGAACACACAAGACTAGATTCATAGGAGATGGGGTGAAAGCAGGCAGCCTGGGTGGGGCTAAATGTCCTGGCATTTGGAACTGGCAGAGCTGCCTCCCCCATGACTCACTCGCTGACTGTGACTAATCAGATACAGCAGCTCTCTGCCTCAGTTTACCCATTTTGCACACTGGCAGGTTAGATGTCACACTCACAAAGAAGGGCAGGGATCATGGAGGGAGTGTGTTCTGAACGAAAACAAAAGCGCAGCACCAGCAGCGGATGGCATTGTCAGCTCATTATTAGTGTCATTAATAATAACGCCCGTAATAAATGGCGAGTCTGCTGGATTGCATGCTAAATAGAGGGGCTCTGGCTAATCCCCTCACACTGCCTGGCGCTCTGGGCTCCTTGCGGCCTCCTCCCATCCATCACTGCAGTCATCCTGGGCCTACCTTGCAGGGAGGCCGGGACAGGAGCTGCGGGAGAGTGACGCATGGGGTCTCCCATCCAGGGACAGGGTGAGCCAGGAGGGGGTCCCAGCCTCTGATTACTAAACACAAGTCCCCGGGGTCCCCCGCCAACCCCACCCCACCCGGAAGAACCGGCACCTTTAACCTGTTCTCACAGAGACAAAGACCGAGCCCCCTCAGGGAGATGTCAAGCCTCAGGGCGGAGCAGCACCAAGTGGAGAAGGGCTTCCTCTCTCGGCCCTCTTCTCCCACTAGCTTCTCCTTTTCCTTTCCTAGAAAAGGCCCTGAGCGTGGTGGGAAGGTAGAGAGAACTGAGCCAGCCTCCAAATCCTGAAAACTTTCTCTGACTCTTAGCTCGTGTCTCTGTCTTAGTTTACCCAGAGACATTGCTCCCTCAGGGAGGGGCGACCATCAGAGGACTCCCAGACTGAATGCTGGGACGTGCTGCCCACCCCACACCCTCTTTCAGCCTTCACGGCAATGTGAGAATGTGCTTGGGGACTGGGGGAGCCCAAACAGGTTCCAGGAAACACTCCACGTCTCTCTGGAGGGAAACCAGTCTACTTTGAGATGCCTGTTCCTTGCAGGCTGCTGGTTCAGCAGTGCCTGATCTCAGATGGGTAGATGTCTGCCTGGAATGTGACCTGGAGGCTGGAGGTTCTGACAGCTGCTCCTGCTCTCTGTCTTCATGGTATACTGATAGCTGTTCAGCAATGGGCAATCGGGGGTACTGGTGTGGTGGTGGTAGTGTTAGAAATACCCTGGTCTCTAGTGTTTGCCAATTTCCATGGTATAAATACTCCCACCAGGGCTGATTTCAAGGTACCCAGGTGACATCACTGAGCATGGCCTGGAGAAGAGATGTGGATAATCGGTTCCTTTTTTCTTTTCTTTTTCTTTCTTTTTCTTTCTTTCTTTTTTTTTTTTTTTTTTTGCAGTTTTGGCTGGGACCAGGCTTGAACCCACCACCCCCGGTATATGAGGCTGGTGCCCTACTCCTTGAGCCACAGGCGCCGCCCCCCCCTTTTTTCCTTTCTTTTTTTTTTTTTTTTTTTTTTTTGAGGTAGAATTTTGCTCTGTCATCTGGGCTTTAGAGTGTCATGGCCTCAGCCTAGCTCACAGCAACCTCAAACTCCTGGACTCAAGTGATCTTCCTGCTTCAGTCTCCCAAGCACTAAGCTGGGAGCATTAGCACTGGGGCTAATTTTTTCATTTCATATAGAGACAACAGTCTCATTTCATTGCTCAGGCAGGTATCAAACTTCTGTAGTCAAACAATCCTCCTGTCTCAGCTTTCCAAAGTGCTAGGATTATAGGCATGAGCCACACTGCACCTAGCCCATAATTGGATCTTGTAAGCTGGCTGATGTAAGCCAGCTCCAGTCCTCCACTGAGTTAATCCTCCCAAGGAATGGTTTCCTGGGCCCAGTGTTGGAGCTAGGGGTCCAGTCTAAGGCTGAGAGCTGGCAGGAGGCTTGGATTATGATGGGAGGGTCCTCCTTAGCAGCCCCCCCCCCCAGCTCTCCCTCCAGAAAGGCCACTTCCCTCCTCCAAATCATATTCCAAGCTGGCCCCTGTGTTCCTCCCACCTGCTGCAGCCCAGCCCAATCCCTGTCTATCCCCACCCCCCACCCCCACCCCCGCCCTTTGTAAATGACCTCCCATCACATTCCTTCCACTCCTCTGAGGCTCTCACATCCATCCTCTCCTCATCCATCAGCACACTCACAATCCTTCCCCCACCAGTTTTCATCTGAACTGCTACGACAGCCTAGCCTCACCTCCTCTGCCCGCCACTCCTGCCCCCACAGACTCTCCTTCACACAGTTGACAGTGATCTTTATAAAACACAAACTTCATTGCAGCAATCTCTCTGTCAGAAACCTCTCGAGGCTTCTCGCAGTCTATGCAGAAACCATAAACCTCTGAGTCTGGTATTCTTGATGGTGCTAGATCAGGTATTCTCTAACCCCGGAGTGCACACACTCTCCTCCTGCACCCTTGCAAATAGTCCCTTTATTCAGCTCTTCTCAAAGCCCTCTGTTTCCAGCTGGACCCCTGACAGATACAGCAAGGAGGACCTGTTTACCCATTGGATCTCACCCACAGGGAACAGGCTGCTTCAAGAGGGAGAGAACGCTCTATCACTAGAGGGGATCAAAGACAGCTTGTCTGGCATGTTATTAAAGAGATTTCAGCATTAGTTTGGGCCTCAGTTAGAAGACCCTGATGTTCCCCCCAGACCCTCAGAGCACCTCCTCTTGTGCCTACCTTGCCAAAAAGCATCTGGCTCCAGTAACTCTGTGATTGTGCTTTAATGACCCAGTCCCAGCACCAATTGTCACCCTGTGCCAGGCCCTGTCACAGCCTCCTACTGTCAGCCCCAGGCTTACACCTGGACACTGAGAAACACAGGACAGCAGGGATTCTCCCTCCTCTACCTTTCTCTTCCTTTGCCTCCAATGCAGCAGCAAATGAACCAGTCACAAAGCTGCTGGGGAGAGAAGGACAGAAGATCCAGATAGAGAAGGCCATTTTAGAGCTGGGGAAACTGAGGCCCTAAGGAACAACACATGCCCCCAGTTCCATGAGAAAATCGGTGCTCCATATTCCTGGTACCCTGCCAAAGAGATCATCCTCTCTGCCCCCTTCCTTGTCAGTGTCACTGCCTGGACATGGCACAGTGTTTGGGAGATGTTAATACATCACATCTGAGATGAAAAGTCAAGGAATGTAGAATTCAGCTTCTTTTCCCTGCCCCTTCTCCCCAAGTGAGCCTTTTGACCAATGGCAGTCTCGTATCTAGAAAGAATGAGATTTGCTCTCCAGCCTTGTTTTTTGCTGTGTATACTTGGGCAAGTCACCCAAAGTCTATGCACCTTCATTTTCTCAGCTGTCAAAAGATGTTGATAGTGCTAGGATGACATGTCTTCCAGCACCTTGCACAGCACCTGGCACTTGGTAGATGCTCAGGTGTGGCCAGTCCCTTTCCATTTATGGTAACCGAAGTATCATCTACAGCTAATAAAGGGCTTACAATTTAAGTGGACACTCATGAGCTTAAGAAAGGTCAAAATCGCAGTCAAGAGGCAGAGCATTTCCTGTAGCTCCCAAATTCCCTCGTGCCTCTTTGCAGTCCTCCTGACCTTGGCCACAGGTGACCACTGGTCTGCTTTCTGTCACCACAGATTCTTTCTTGCCTGTTGTAGAATTTCATGTGGATGGAGTCCTATATGTGTATCTGTGGGGTTTGGTTTCTTTCATTCACAATGATAATATTTTAGATTTATCTGTGGTGTTTATCAATCAGTTCACTCCTTTTTATTGCTGGGTAGTATTCCATTGTACGAATATTCCACAGTTTGCTTATCTATTCTCCTGATGCTTCCAGTTTTGGTGACTAGAAATAAAGCTAATATTAAAAATGAATGTGCAGGTGTTTTCATTTTTCTTGGGTCAATATTTAGGCATGGAATTGCTGGGTCCATTTGGTATTAATTTTTGTACATGGTTTGAGGTAGGAATCAAAGTTCAGTTTTTCTGGTTATGGATGACCAACTGTTTCAGCATAACTCATTGAAAGGCTGTTTTTTTCTCCATTGAATGACCTAGCACCTTTCTCAAAAATCAATTGGTCACATATGTGTGAGTCTAGCTCTGGTATCTTTATTTCCTATCATTTATCTGCATGCCTCAATTGTGGTAGATATTTGACAAGTTATTTTATATCATTTTTAAAATAGCCCATCTGGTTTTTTTCCCAATTTTAATGAATTTATTTTCAAACCGTAAAATGTATGACATGTTAACATAAAAATTCCAAATTCATGTTCAAGATATTTTCTTCTGAAACAGCAGAGTGATGGTTGGTATTGTTTTACATATCTGAAGAATCTCCTAACAATTTGGCCTAACTGAAGTCAGCTGCATTCTTTATTTAATAAGCAACTAAGTCTCAGACTGGAGTGCAGTGACATCATATCTCCCTGCAATCTCAAACTTCTAGGCTCAAGTGATCCTCCTGCCTCAACACCCCAGGTAGCTGAGACTAGAGGTGCCCATCACCATGCCTGGCTAATTTTTCTATTTTTTGTATCTGGCTTCTGGATGTTATCTGTTCACACACATAGAACTTCTGGAAAGTTACATCACACATGCAAGAGAGAATGAGAGTGAAAAAGACAAAGATCATTGCAATGAAAATAGCCCCACAAAGGATAACCTAGGAAAATAACCAATAAAAATGACGATTTAAGAAAGAGATGAAATGCAGCACAATTAAGAAAAATCAAGCACTTTTCCTTGGAGTAAGTTGCATTAGAAATATATTGGAGTCGACGATCTTTAGTTCTCAGAACCAATGCCTTAAACATTGGTAGGACATCACCTGCCCGCGCCCCACACTTCTGGAGGAAGCCACCTGCTACCTGTCCCCGAGCTCCAGCGGGTGCCTCGTGGTGGGCTACAGCTCTTTCAGGACAACTGCGCGTGGCTCTGAAAAGAGCATTCGGGTCTGGATGCTCGCGCGGTCCTGCGGCGGCTCCCTTTCTGGTGGCGTACCGGATGACGGCCGTGGCCTGGTTGGTACACGACGTACTTTCCAGTGACTCCGGGCAGCATCAGGCGCAGGGCCATTTGGATCTCTCTGGTGTTGATGGGGGAGCGCTTGTTGATCGGGGCCAGGCGGCCAACCTCCTCGGCTATTCGCTCAAAGATGTCATGAATGAAAGAATCCATGCCTGGGGCAGCTGCTTCAGGACCCTGGGGAAGGAGGTGTCGAAATTGTCCCTACTCTGCCTGGAGTGGCGACAATAGCACCTTGGCTTTTTCTGTTTGTGGGTTGTGGATGACTCTGCCTCTTGGGACTGCTTGGTTCCCAGGGAGGTGGAGTTAAGGACATCTCAGAGGAAGGTTCAGCCATGGAGGAGACAGCCATTGGGGAATGGAGAGAACAGAAGATGGCGCCTTCGAGCGTTTGGGAACCGTTTTCTACCGGCTGTTATTTCCCAACGTGGCCAGCCTGCCGTCTGATTGGATGACTCGCAGCAAGGGGAGCCTGTCGGGTAGGCTCATGGCCTTTAACATGATTGGATCATCCTCTTGGGTGGGGCAACACATCCACCAATCGCAGTGGCTTCTACTGTCTTGTGCACTTCCCGTGGGTCGGTTCTGACACAGGTGAAAAGATGGTCCCCAGAGAAAAACATCTGACCCAAGGCGCTGATTGATGCCACACTCTGAGCACTTGAAAAGATGCTTCTGAAATGTAAAGTCTAACAAGTTTAACTTGGGCTTCTAAAGAGTTTGACCTCTATGACCCAATTCCATTACACCAGAAGAATGATTATGGCTATGTTTGGGGTCCTACTGTTCCTACCTTATGCCCCCCATTTTTCCTATTCCACACTGGAGGAAAAGGACTGATGTAACCTCAGAGTGCCCCTGGATATAAAAGAACCTGCTGTCCAGCTCCTGTTTCCAGGTTTTATCACATTCTTCAGAGAATGGGAATAAGGGGAAATGGCAAATCCATAGGCTCCACACAGACAACACAAAAAGGCACCGTTTCAAAATTATACGTAAATATTCAACATTTACCTGTTTTCAAACTGTATTCTTAAATAGTAGATGTTAAAAGAACCCCAAATGTTGGAATTGGTGACTATAAGTTACAGCTATTGTATATAAATAATTTTAAATACTTAACAAAATTAATTCTCAAGAAACCTTCTTTTGGAGCACAATGATTTCAATCATACGATAATCTTTTAATGTTACAAGAATTTTTTTTTGCAAACTAAATTTTTTTTTTTTTAATTAAATCATAGCTGTGTACATTAATGCAATTGTGGGGTACAATGTGCTGGTTTCATATACAATTTGAAATATTTTCATCAAACAGGTTAACATAGCCTTCACGGCATTTTCTTAGTTATTGCGTTAAGACATTTGTATTCTACATCTAGTAAATTTCACATGTACCCTTGTTAGATGCACCCTAGGTGTAGTCCCACCATTACCCTCCTTCCACCCATCCTCTCCTCCTCCCCTCCCATCCCCTCCTTCTCCTCTTTCCCCATATTCTTGGGCTATAATTGAAAGCTATAACCTGGTTTCATAGTAGGGCTGAGTACATTGGATACTTTTTATTCCATTCTTGAGATACTTTGCTAAGGAGAATATGTTCCAGCTCCATCCATGTAAACATGAAAGAGGTAAATCTCCATCTTTCTTTAAGGCTGCATAATATTCCATGGTGTTCATATACCACAATTTATTAATATATTCATGGATTGATGGGCACTTGGCTTCTTCCATGACTTAGCAATTATGAATTGGGCTGCAATAAACATTCTGGTACAAATATCTTTTTTATAATGCGATTTTTGGTCTTCTGGATATATACCTAGTAGAGGAATTGTAGGATCGAATGGCAGGCCTATTTTTAGATCCCTAAGCCCATCTGTTTTCTAAAGTATTTGCATCTCTGCTAGCAATACAAGAGTTCCAGTTACCCAGCATTTATTGTTGTTATTAAA
>CAUYPK010089550.1:0-15339 GCA_963574355.1 Loris lydekkerianus | reverse complement strand
TCTTTAAGGCTGCATAGTATTCCATGGTATACATGTACCACAATTTGCTAGTCCATTCGTGGGTTGATGGGCACTTGGGCATCTTCCATGACTTAGCAATTATGAATTGGCCTGCAATAAACATTCTGGTACAGATGTCTTTGTTGTATTGTAGGCCTTTTCAACATTTCCACTTGATTCTGGCTAAGTATTGGGAGATGGTGTGCTTCCAAGTATTCATTAACTTCCTTTAGATTTTCGTATTTCTGAGAATAAAGTTTCTTGTAGCATTCATTAAGGATTTTTTTAAGTGCTGAGGAGTCTATTGTTAAAGTTTCTTGTAGCATTCATTAAGGATTTTTTGAAGTGCTGAGGAGTCTATTGTTATTTCATCTTTACCATTTCTGATTGATGAAATTAGAGATTTTACTCCTTTACTGGTTAGGTCAGCCAAAGGTTTATCTATTTTATTGATCTTTTCAAAAAACCAACTTTTTGATTTATTGATCTGTTGTATAATTCTTTTGTTTTAAATTTCATTTAATTCTGCTCTAATTTTGGCTATTTTCTTCTTCTGGGTTTGGAATTGGAATGTTCTTCCTTTTCCAATTGCTTCAGATGTCTCATTACATTGTTAACTTCCTTTCTTTCTGTTCTCTTGAGGAAGGCTTGCAGTGCTATAAATTTCCCTATTAAGACTGCCTTTGCAGTATCCCAGAGGTGCTTATAATTCATGTCTTCATTGTCATTTTGTTCCAAAAATTTGTTAATTTCCTTCTTAATCTCATCTGTGACCTGGCTATCATTTAGCGTGAGGTTATTTAGTTTGCATGTCTTTGTATGAGTATGCAGATTCTTGTTGTTACTGAGTTCCACTTTTATTCCATCATGATCCAAGAAGATGCAAGGAATAATTTCTATTCTTTTAAAGTTGCTGAGGTTATATTTGTGACCTAAGATGTGATAGATTTTGAAGTGTGTTCCATGGGCTGATGAGAAGAATGTGTACTCACCTTTGTTAGGATGAAATGTTCTGTAGATGTCTTTTAAATCCAAATGTTGAATGGTTAAGTTTAAATCTAAAATTTCTTTGTTCAGTTTCTTATTGGAGGATCTATCCAACACCGCTGAGTGGATGTTAAAATCTCTAACTACTATGAAGCTGGAGGAAATTAAGTTGCCCATGTCCATTAGAGTTTCTCTTATAAATTGAGGTGCATTTTGGTTGGGTGCATAAATATTAATAATTGAAAATCTCACCATATTGAGTAGTGCCCTTAACATATATGAAGTGACCATTCTTATCTTTCCTTACTTTTGTTGGTTTAAAGTTAATTGTGTCTTCAAATAAAATTGCAACACCTGCTTTTTTCTGTTTTCCATTTGCCTGGAATATAGATGACCGTCCCTTCACCCTAAGTCTATATTTTTTTCGAAAGACCAGTGGACATTTTTAATCCTTTTGCCACTGTGGAAGTTGGAATTTGATCAAAAATTTCATAGTAAGTTTACTGTAGTGGTGGAGAATTTCACTGGTCACTATGGAGGATAGGTTTGAGGATATCCTGGACAGCTGGTTTAGTTATGACAAATTTCTTCAACATGTGAATGTCATTAAAGTAGTTAATTTCTCCATCATAAATGAAACTCAGTTTAGCTGGATACAGGATCCTGGTTTGAAACTTATTTTGTTTTAGGAGATTAAAAGTTGATGACCACCCTCTTCTAGCTTGAAATGTTTCAGCAGGGAGATCTGCAATCATTCTAATATTCTTCCCCTTGTAGGTTATGGGTTTTTTTACATCTGGCTGCTTTCAGGATTTTCTCCTTCACATTAACTTTAGTGAAGTTAATTATGATGTGCCTGGGGAATGTCTTATTCGGGTTGAGTCATGCTGGGGTTCTGAAACTGTCTGCTATCTGGATTTCAGGATCTCTTGGCACGTCCAGAAAGTTTTCTTTCATAATCTCATGAAGAAGAGCCTCTGTGCTTTCTGAAGCTACTTTGTCACCTTCAGGATCCGTATAAGTGAATATTGGATTTCTTTTAATTATCCCAGAGCTCTCTGAGAGAATGATCCATTTTTGGTCTCCACTTATCTTTCTCTTTGAGCATTTGGGATCATTTAAAAGCTTTGTCTTCAATGTCAGAAGTCCTTTCTTCTGCCTGTTCCATTCTGTTACTGAGGGATTCTACTGTATTTCTCATATCATGTAAGGCTACAACTTTTTTTCTCAATGGGTCTAAATCTTTGGTGATTTTGTCTTTAAATTCATTAAATTCTTGAGATATCTTCTCAATTACTCCTACAATTTCTAATTTCATCTTTACTTTCATTCTGTTGGTCTTATCTGGAATCCAAATTCTAAATTGGATTTCGGACATCTCAGCCATTTGTTTGTAAATGGGATTCTCTGGTTTGGCTGGTTTGTCATTCCTTTGGGGAGTTGAACTGTTCTGGTTATTCATGTTGCCAGAGTTTTTCCGCTGATTCAGCCCCATGATTGTTTTTCAGTGTTTAGCTAGATGAGCAGGTAAGGTGAAATTGGATTGGAGACTTATGGAGTTGTTGTTGACTAGCCCTTCACCAAGGAATTGGGACTGGTAACTGCAGCTTTTAATTATTTTTATAATTTTGCAAAGGACCTGTACAGTACTACAGTCCGTGACTCTATAGGCCTGCTTGGTGTAGTGGTGGTACAGATACAAGACACTGTCTCTGTCTTGTATTCAGCAGATCTCTGTCTGATCCTAGTGAATCAGTGACTCTGGGTTGCAGTCTCATCTTTGAAGAAATACAAGTAATTAGGACATCCCTTCCCTCACTGGTAATATCTGGGAGAAGACAATTAAACCTTCCCACTACAGCAAAACCGGGGTATCACCTTGGAGGGTTCTTGGGTGATTTGTCCAGTTCATGAGCTCCAAACCAATTGTCCCAAACAGCACTCACTCTCTAGCTAGAGAGTTCCAAAGGACTTCAGCACCTAGATATTAAGAATGTACTGGTAGCTCAAGTGTGGTTTCAGCACCTCTGGTGCTCTTAGGAGTCAGACAGGCCCGTCCAGTAGGAGGTTTGGAGCCCAGGGGATGATGCCTCTTTCTCCATCTTGCTCAACCTTCACCACCAGACTCTGGTCACCCCAGTCTCTGGTAGCCCCACTGGCAGTCTCTGTTAACCCAGTCTCTGTGACCCAGTTCTGTCCAATAAGCAAATGTGCCAGGGCTATGTGCCAGCCAGAGTCAAAGTAAGGACACTGCCTCCTCCTTGTGGTTACCACAGTGTGCCACCATCCAGCAGGGGATGTTGAGGTCTTCCTGCTTCAGGCGCTCAATGGAAGCTGAAGAAAGTTCCCCCTGAGCTCAATCTATACATGAGGATATCTAGACAGCAAAATAATTTCTACTTCAGCCACTGTACCTTTGTTGCCACTGTTCTGCAGCCCTGGTTTCCCTATAGGGTGAGGTCTGGTTCCCTCTGGCAGGCCACAGAGTTGGGGAGATGAGTGTCCAAAATTAGACCCCATCAGGACCACCGTAGTACTGCGGCTGTTGGGTGGGAGGTGTCTCCTCTTGGGTTCGTGCACCTCAGCAGTTTCCAAGCCTCCACCCTCAGTGCAGAAACCCAAGCCTCTGTCCACTGATGAGACACATTTTTTCTGGGCCTGGTCAGTCACCTTTTCCTCTATGTTTTTCTGTATAGTTACTGGATTCACAGATACAGCACAGCTGTACTTCCTCCGTCTATGCAATGCCTGGTCCTAACCAAGAAGTACAGACATTCTGGCTTCTGCAGGATTTGGACTTCTAGACTGTCAGGCTAGCAGGGAGAGGTAGACTCAAGGTTCAAGGTGGCAAGTAAAATATTTGTTCAAACTTCCTACCAGACAAGAGAATTCCTGGGCTCACAGCAGAGGCTCTCTGGAGAAGGAGTCCCAACTTCTTGCAATTCCCTCTGGTAGGGTGAGGAAGGAGAACCTCAGTTCATCGCTCATTAGTAGAGATCACACAGCAAGCAAGCAACTCTCTAAGGGGACGGGACAGCCACACAACCTCTTTTGGATGAGATCTGTACCTGAAATTAGTTTCTTTGGAGTCAAAGCTTACCTCAGCAGGGAAGATGAACAATTATCTGTCTCATCTCTCATCTCCATTCCCCTCTTTCAGCTTTGTTGAGTTCTTTCTGGCTGTTATCTCTCCCTCCAGACTGAAACTTCTGTTGAGAGCTGGCTCCAGTCAGCCATCATCACCCATTCCCCCTTATTCTTGTTGATTGTGAAAATTGGACCCAAGGATTTAGCAAAACACAAGACGTATTGAAACCAAATGAGCAATTAAACAGATAAAAAGGCTACTGGACACAAAAGCCCAAATACGCACGAACAATCAGAAAGACATATACATACCAAAAACAACTACAACAAAAATAATGATAATCATAAAATAATTGAAAATTTTTTTAAAAAACTCTGAAAACATGATGTAGCACTCTCAGCAACCATAAGAAGGGAAGAAGAGGAAGAGAGAAAGAAAAAAAAATAGCATTAATAAAAAAGTTAAAAAAGAAGAAAAAAATTTTTAAAAAATTAGCAATAATTCCTCTAAGAAAAGAATAAAAAAAGGGAGGATAAAAAAGAAAAAAAAAGGCACCAACCACAAAAATACTATTCTTGTATATATATAAAAATAAACAACTATACGTATGATGTAGGCGTCAACTTTAGTAGGAATATATTTATTTGCAATATACTTTCTAGACACCAGGTGGCGCTCTGAGTGGTTCCCAGATTTATACTTGATTCACAGTTTACACTGTTACCATGATAACCACCATACCCAGCCCAGCACCATTTTTGAGGTTTCAATATATGTCTGTTTCCTAACTGTTGCCTAACCTTGGCTATTCTGTTCCAGATGGTACCCCTATCTGACCTCCAAACTCGGTGTAGGAGTCCACCCTTCACAAATCTTTCCACTCAGCTCCCAGGTCCTCCATGAACTGGGAACTGCTCTCCTCTGTTGGGGAAGGGCTAGTTGTGCAGCCCATCGGAAGACCTTTTAGTCAGTTTCTGTGGCTCAGAATCTCACGTTTGAGTCCAGCAACCCACCAGTTTGTCACACACCCCCAAGTGCCAGTCCACACCAATATTCCCCACCAGGAATGGTCTGGTCTATTCAATCACACCTGTTGTCCTGGGAAAAGGTTTCCGCTGTTCCAACATTCAAAATGTGTCTTCTTCCCAGGTGGGAATGTATCCCCTTAATTTTCTATCAGGCTACGTAGCCCCCTGCTTTTCTGAGCAGCACACATTTCTGGTAGCCAAACTCCACTCAGGAATCCACACTGCACTGAAATTTCCATCCTATACCTAGATTTCCCCATGAACTTGGAACTGCAGTCCTCCATGGGGGAGGGGCCAGCTGCTAGCTGCCAGCAGTTGGCACTGCAGGGGAAATTTCTACAGCAGAGTCCATGGCCTTGGATTACACCTCAAATACAGCAATCCATCAGTTCTCTGCACATCTCTGGATGCCTATCCACATCAACAATCCACGCAGGGAAAAGATCTAGAGCCTCCTCGCTCTCACCTGATGGTTTGGGAGAGATGGGCTGAACATCCATCCATTCTGCCATCATGCTCCACCTCCAGATTCACTTTCTTGTGTTTAAACTTCTTCAAAGCTTGCACTGGGAAATCAAGACCGACCTTTGGTTACAGGTGGTGTATGAGGAACCTAAGGGATGTCATCAGGACTAAGAAGAGTTAAGGAGGGTGGAAGAACAGACTTCTATGACTATATGGCTCTGCAGTTTAGAACAAGAGACTGAATAAGCATGGAGTTGATAGCTAAATGATCCATGCAATTTCATGAGGGGAAGTCATTCTTAATCACTCTTACCACCCTAACCAGAAACCTGGCCTCCCCCTGCAAGAAGCAGTGCAGATATTCAGTAGTACCTTTATTTATTTCTTAACTTAGAAAAACTGAATCATTAGAAGCCAGCTTGCATATCAACTTCAACATCCCTCATTCCTATATATCATCTAGCTATGCAGCCCAGAGTTTCTTAGCCTTGGCACTATGACATTTGGGCCAGATAATTCTTTGTTACAAGGAACTGGCCTGTGGTTGTTCAGCAGCATTGTCATTGGCTACTATGTACTAGATGCCAGTACCTTTGCTCCCCATCTCCATTGAAACAACTCAAAATGTCTCCAGACATTGTCAAATGTCCCCTTAGGGGAGGCAATATCACCCTCATTTAAGAACCTCTCATTTATATCTATCTGTATAATGAAATCAGTTATCTTTTGCTGCAAATTAGCCACCCCAAAACTTAATGCCTTAACACAACAACCATGGCTTCACATGTTATCTGTTAGTTATCATTCATGTGATTACTTTACAATAAGAGCTTGGTAGAAGCACATCTTTTCTCCATATGGCCTCTCTCTCCATGTGGTGTCTCATTTTCCAGAATCTCTCTATGTGATCTCTTTTTCTTTAGCAAGATAGCTTGGACTTTCTTAATAATGTGGAAGCTGGATTCCAGAAGAACAGAAGTGGAATTTGTCAGATCTCTTAAGATTTGAGATACTCATACAATATTACTCCTGCCACATTTCATGCCAAGGCATATCACAGGGCCAGCTCATAATCAAGGAAAGGACTAATAGATTCCATCTCTTGATGAGTGGAGTAACATGTATGTACAAGGAAAATCAGTCTTGCTGGCTGCCATCATTAGAACTAGCTACCATAATTATATGATACCATCTGCTAGTAATCACTACTCTACTCTCCACTTCTTTTTTTTATTATTATTATAAATCATAGCTGTGTACATTAATTTGATCATGGGGCATCATACACTTGGTTCATAGATCGTTTAACATATTTTCATCACACTGGTTAACATAGCTTTCCTGGCATTTTCTCAGTTATTTTGCTATGACATTTACATTCCACATTTGCCAAATTAAGTGGAGAGTATATGTACACCATGGAATACTATACTCTCCACTTCTGTGAAAACAAATTTTTAGACTTCACGTATGAGTGATATTATGATGTATTTATCTTTTTATGCCTGGTTTATTTCACTTAATATAATGCCTTCCAGGCTCATCCATATAGCCACAAATGACAGTATTACATTTTTCTTTTGGATACAAGATCTTGCTCTGCTACCCAGGCTGGAGTGCAGGCAGCACCTGTGGCTCAAAGAAGTAGGACGCCAGCCCCATATGCCAGAGGTAGTGGGTTCAAATCCAGCACTGGCCAAAAAACCCAGGCTGGAATGCAGTAGTATGGTTATAGCTCACTGCAGCCTCAAATTGTGACTACAGGTCCATACCCATCATGCCTGGCTAGACCTAATTTCCATGAAAGATCTTATTAGGTGAGGGAAATCTATTTTAAAAGAATAATAGTATATAGTTCATATATGTGCTATGAAATACTACTCTGCCATGAAGAAGGATGACTAAATACCTTTTGTGACAATTTGGATAGAACTAGAGACCACTATCCTAAGTAAAGTATCTAAAGAATGGAAAAATGAAGACGACATGTATTTGCTATCAAATTTGAACTAACCAATAAGCACACATGTTCACAGAGGAAAGTAAAACTCAGTGGAAATCAAGTTGGAAGGAGGAGGCAGGAGGGGATTGGTGAAAACCTACCTAATGGGTACAATCAACACTATCTTGGTAATGGGCATACTTATAACACTGATTCAAGCATAACAAAATTGGCATGTAACCCAAAATAATTGTGCCCCCATAATACTTTGAAATAATAATTTCTTTTAGAAAAACAACTTCTTTTGTTGCATCTCATAAGTTTGGGCATGTTATATTTTCATTTGCATTTGTCGAAAGATAGTTTTACTTTTTTGATTTATTCTTTCACCCATTGGTTGTTTAGGAGTATATTTAATTTCCATGTATTTAGGAATTTTCCAATTTTCCTCCTGTTATTGGTTTCTAGTTTCATACCATTTTGGTTGGAAAAGAAAGTTCAATCTTCTTCAACTAATTAAGAATTATTTTGTGACCTAACATATTTATATTCTTTATCCTGGAGAATGTTCTGTGTTCCTGCTCCTATCAGATAGAATGTTTTGTATGTGACTGTTAGGTCCATTTGCTAAAGTGCACGTCAAGTCCAATGGTTCCTTACTGACTTTCTGTTTGAAAGATCTATTCATTTTTAAAAATGGGGTATTGAAGTCCCTTGATATTATTGTATTTCTGCTTATTTATCCCTTCAGATATATTAATATTTCTTTTCATATTATCTTTAGGTGTTCCCGTGTTGGGTGCATATAAAATTTATTAATGTAATTGCTATATTCTCTTGATGAATTGACTCTCTCTTTTTACAGTTTCTGACTTTAGTCTTTTTTGCTGATATATATAGCTATACCTGCTGTCTTTTCATTTCTATTTGCATGGAGTATTTTTTATTTTACATCCCTTCACTTCCTTAAGGCTGAAGTCTTTTGTAGTCAATATATGTTTTATTTTTTTAGTCTTTTCAACAACCCCATGTCTTTTGATTGGATAATTCAGTACATTTAAATATAAAGTAATTATTGATAGGTAAGGACTTATCATTGCTATTTTAAACATTTTTTGACTCTTTTGGTAGTTACTTTGTGCCTTTCATTCTTGCTGTCTTTCTTTGTGATTTGATAATTTTTTCAATAGTATGATTTGCTCCCTTTCTCTTTATCTTTTGTGTATTTAATATAGATTTTTGCTTTGTAGTTATCATGAGACTTACACAAATTATTGTATAGTTATAAAAGCCTTTGTTAAAGCTAGCTGATAACAAGCTGGCCACAGGGACTCACACCTGTAATTTTAGCACTTTGGGAGGCAAAGGAGGGAGGAGCACTTGAGGTCAGGAGTTTGAGACCACACTGAGCAAAAGTGAGACCTCATCTTTACAAAAAATAGATAAATTAGCTGGGCTTTGTAACACACACCTATAGTCCCAGCTATTCAGGAGGCTGAGGCAAGAGGATCACTTGAACCCAGGAGTCTGAGGTTGCAGTGAGCTATGATGATGTTATTGCACTGTAGCCTGGGTAACAGAACAAAACTCAGTCTCAAAAAAAGAAATAAATAAAGATAATAACTTAGTTTTGATCACTTACAAAAACTATATTTTTACTTCCTTTCTCCTACACTTTATGTCTTTGATTTCACAATTTTAATTTTTTTATATTGTGTACCTGTTAATAAGTTATTATAACTATTGTTTGAATACTTTTGTCTTTTAATCTTTATCATCTTTAAACTTTAGAGTTAAAAGTAATTTACACACCAACAGTATAGTATTAGAGTATTGTGAATTTGACTGTATATTAGCTTTACCCATGAGATTTATACTTTCACATTTTTTTAAATCTCAAAATATTAATTAAGGGAGTACAAGTGTTTTTATTACATGAATACCTTATATAATGCTCAAGTCAGAGCTTTTGGTATGCCTGTAATTGTAATAGTGTTCATTGTACCCACTAAGTAAGTTTTTATCTCCCACCCACTCTTTTGCCCTCCCCTTTCTTGATTTCCCATGTCCTTTATATCACTTTGTGCATGTGTGTACCCATCTATTAGTTTCCACTTATTAGTGACTACATATGATGTTTGGTTTCATATGTTTTTATGTTACTCATTAGCATTGTTTTCTTTCAGCTAAAAGAAGCCCCTTTAAGATTTCTTGCAAGGCAAGTCTACTAGGAATGAACTCCCTCAAATTTCTTTATCTAGGAGTCTTTATTTTTCCTTAATTTCTGAATACATCTGTTTGTTTATAGTTTTCCTGAAATTTTTGAGTTGTCTATTTGTGTTATCTTGTACCTCACTGAGCTTCCTCAAAATAATTATTTTGCATTCCTTATCAGGAAATCTATTGATGTCCACTTCTTTGGGGTTGGTTACTGGAAAATTATTGTATTGCTTTGGCCATGTCATTTTTTAAAATTTATTTACATTCCTTATATTCTTGTATTGCTGTCTTTACATTTAAAGAAGTAGTCTTCTCCTCTGGTCTGTATTTACTGTCTTCAGAAAAGAAATGCTTTCACTAAATAGCTAGGGATTTTAAGGTTCTCTCAGACATTTTCTATGTATTATATCCACTCTATCCACTCCATCCTTTTTGTTCCCTCCTAAGGAAAAATTCTTATGCCTTCTCTTATTCCTGCAAAGTAAGGCCAGATGCTGACAACTTCCTGTTTATTTTCCTTAGGGTAGTGTACTATAATGCTCAAGTTTTATATCTTCTTCCAATCCCACAGAGTCAGACTGTCTGACCACACATGCTCATAAACCATCTTCAGAGGCTCACATTTGCCATATGCTGGGGTAGGCATGAGTGGGAGCGGGTAAGCCATGTACAACATTAACACATTGACTAACACACTAGAAAAAAATGACGGGGGGGGGGAATGGCTCCCAAGATACCTAGGCTAAAGAGACATGTAAGTTATATATGTTTCTTGAGGCCCTAGGCTCAAAACTAGCATGAGTTAATACAACTTACATGCAGGCTTCCTGAGGGAGTCTGTAAAGTGATTAATGGATTTATGACACTTTAGTGAGTCCTGAGCCCCGATTTCTGTGAGTCTTTGCCTATCTTCCCTACCCTTAGCCTCTTCCAACTACTCTGCTGTTCTGATAACCTATGTGGGAAAAGAAAGCCCCCCGTGGGAATCATCTGTATGCCTTGGCAAAGTGGGCCACTCACTATAATCTCACTTTTCTCTGTTCTAGAAATTGTAGGCTGAGGGAGTTTCTCTTGGCACTGAGCTGTGTTCCCTTGGGGAAGGGGTGATGGAGGAAAAGCAAAACCCTTCTTATTCTCTTCAATATATTTATTTTCAGATATTTGGCTCCAATTAGAACTTCTCCAGTGGACTTCTGGAGTCTCATTAAGGTATTCTGTGAGTCATTTCTGGAGGAGAATAATAGAAAATGTCTATTCTACCATCTTGCTGATGTCATTCCTATCCCTAATACTTCAAATATGATAAATGTAAAGAAACATATTAACCCATGTAATTGTAGCACACATAAACCCTGTGAGGTGTGTACTATTATTATTATCTTTATATAGATGAAGAAACTCAGACTCAGAGAGGCTCACAGTCTTATAGCTAGTGAACCAGGTGAAGTCCATTTTTTAATCCAGGCACTCTATAGACTGTGTGTGTTCTTAACCACATTTTTATAATGTTATAGAATAAACATGGATGCAGTTTATGATCCATAGTTACTGTTATAGGTAGAAAGAGATATTAATAATTAAATGTTATGGAAGTAAAGTAATTAGTAGTTATAGAAATTACAAAATGTATCTCTGTCCTATGGTTGTGCTAATTGGGGTCAAGTTATTCATCCAAAGAGTCACATGATCATGGCTTACTTTGCCTTGTGGATTATGCATACTTTAGAACAAACACATTTGTACTGAGTAAAAATTACAGTGTTACATAAAAACAAAAGAGAATGAATGGTTATGCCCACCAAACAAGCTACATATTTTTAAAACCAGTATTTTCAAAAGAGTACCAGAAGCCTAAATACACGTTTAAAATAGCCTTTATACACAAAGCAAATGTATACAAGGCACTGTTTGATAGTGACAGCTTTCCATTTTTCCATTGTTATCCTCAAAGCCAAGTCAATATGAATGCTGGGTGATGGAAACCTCAGAGGGCTGCTTCAGGTTTTGCTGGGGATCTGGATTTTGACCTCTGAACTCAGTGACAAAGCAGAGCATCATTCTGAAGGGAACAGGAAGCAAATCTGAATTTCCTTCCCTGCATGTGCTGCTGTACTATCACTTAATTTTTATCTATCGCTCAGGTCCCAGTCACAAATGATTCAGATAAATGCCAAGTTGTCTTTTTAGGGTTCTCAGAAAATGAGAGGTTTTTATATCTGAGTGCCCAGTGAGAGCAGATATAACTGACATTCATTTTAATTATTTTTATATTTAAAAGGTTTTTAATATAAAAGGTTTTTATATTTAAAAGGTTTTTAAACCTTTCCTCACATGCTGACCTTCCTGGATAACCCCAACCAATGTACAACCTACTTGAAAAATCCTATACTGATGATTCAAAAGCATTTGAAGATAATAATTTTGGAGTCACCACCATTTTCAGTTATATAAGTACTTTTGGAGCAAGTGAAAAATAGGATTTTTTCAAATTTTAAGATATTTATTCTATGACAGAAAAAGAGATTACAATGATAGCAAACATTTATCTAATCTGAAGAAAATCCTGTAAACTTCAACCATTTAAAACTATCTGACAGATATAAAAACAATATGAAAAACAAGAAAGCACTGCTGTGTGACTTGGAGAACAAAAGGTTATAGCATTTAGTCATAAGATACTTTGCCAGGTGATTGTTTCAGTGAAAGGAAAGTGTGAGTCTTACAGCGTGGACCAATTATCCATTTAATTAGTATCACTGTTTCCTATTCTTGCCAGCACTCTGTCAAGCACTGAAGACAAAGTAGTGAACAAGACAAAAGCTCTGCATTTTTTGAATTTATAGCTATTGAAGGGACAGATAGGTAAACAGGCAGTTTTAATTCCTACAATTGGGATGAAGTATGGTACAGTAACACATAGGGTATATGATGCAGCTAAATTATTCACCTGAAAGATGAAGTTAGAAAGAAGAAAGAAGTGGAGGTAGAAGTAAAGATGAAAGTGGTGGTGGTGAAAGTGGAAAGCATTCCATGCAGAAGCAAAAATGAAGAGCCAATTCAAATTGAACATTTCACGGAGCAGGGAGAAAAGCCACTGGGGTTCTGCATCTAAATGCTTTCCCTGATCAGATATAATAAAGGTATTTAAGGTTGTGGTTGAGAAGGTAGGAGTGACTGCATAAACTAAAGTTTAGGAGAGAGGAGAAAGAGGGGTTGGTTTTTGGCAGGGATAGTGCAGACCCAACAAGCGTATTCTTATGTAAAGCCACATATAGAGGTGATAGTTTCAGCTCCAGCCTTTCAGGAACCCTGTGCTTCAAATGGAATCCAGAGGCCAGAGATACACAGCAACAGCAAAGATCAAATGATGGATAGGTTAGTCACGGGGAGAGGCCTTTAATTGGTACTCAAGTTGACCGAAAGCCCCGAATATTCCAGGTGGTGAACCTTCTTTTTCTTTTACCTCAACAATGCAGGGTAGAGGCAGTGGTGGTGTTTTTGAGCTAATCAATTAAGTTTTCTCCGTCCTTTCTCACATCACTCTCAGACCCAAATAACTCATGGGTAATGTCTTTTCTCTCCTTTTCTTTCCAAGCATCCTTTCTCGCCCACCTTAATTTTTCTAACACTATTTTTGAAGTTTGGAGATCATGCATCCCTTGGAGTGTACTTAATCTATTTATCTCTTGGAGGCAGGGCTGCAAGGAAAAGAAAAGGCATAATTGTGGCATGGCAATCAATTTTCTGGCAGCTCACTCTTCCTCCCTTAGAACTGTCTCAGCTCCTGTTTAGTGGGTAATGAGCCACTTGAACCTACCTCCAGGTCACCAATGATTGGAGCAAGCTGGACCAATCAGGTTCCTTTTTCTGAGAGTTTGTGTTTAGTAAATGGGGGTTAAATTCAGTGATTGTTGTGTGCTCAAAGGTGGGGAAATCATATAAAGCTGTTATTGGGGAAAACCGATTCAGGTTCTATGTAAGTGCAGTACAGAAAGTATATACATAAATAGACTTAGTCAAATAAAAAGAAAGCAGCTCGGCTGATCCTTCGGGCACGAGATCCCTTTCCCAGAGAGCTGTGCACTGTGAAGAATTGGCTCCCGGGGACTGGGGCCATTTTGACTTGGCTGGAGCTGGGGTAACAAGATGGCAGCATCGGCGGAGTGACAGGGGTCCCTCCAGGCCGGAGCTGGCGGCAGTGGTGGCAACGATATCTCTGCCCTAGTTCACCGCACCTTTTTTCCAGCCTGCAATGTCTCTGTGAAGGCAAGGAAGTGGCAGTCTTTGGGAAACAAGTGGCCTAGCCTAGTAATCACGAGAACACCTCACAAACTACGGCCTGGCAAAAAGAAACACTACTGAGCTGTTGTGATCAGGTTCTCCTTGACTGATTCTGGGCCCTATAGCGCCAAGAAAGCCTCCGTGTTCTGTTTCCTGCCACCCCTCTCTGCGGCCTTGCCTGGGGGACGAGCCCCAGAGACCTCCATCTTTCTCTCAGAGGTGTCGGGGCTTGGCCCCAGCCTCCATTTTCGTCTCTCAGAATGGCGAGCAGCAGCGGCTCCAAGGCCGAATTCATTGTCGTAGGGAAATATAAACTGGTACGGAAGATCGGGTCTGGCTCCTTCTGGGAGATTTACCTGGTGATCAACATCACCAACAACAAGGAAGTGGCAGTGAAGCTAGAATCTCAGAAGGCCAGGCATCCCTAGTTGCTGTACGAGAGCAAACTCTATAAGATTCTTTGAGGTGGGATTGGCATCCCCCAAATATGGTGGTATGGTCAGGAAAAAGACTATAATGTACTAGTCATGGATCTTCTGGGACCCAGCCTTGAAGATCTCTTCAATTTCTGTTCAAGAAGATTCACACTGGATACTTTTTCTTCCATTCTTGAGATACTTTACTAAGAAGAATATGTTCCAGCTCCATCCATGTAAACATGAAAGAGGTAAAGTCTCCATCTATCTTTGCAGTGCATCTTACAAGGGTATATGTGAAACTTACTAAATGTGGAATGTAAGTTTCTTAGCACAATAACTAAGAAAATGCCAGGAAGGCTATGTTAACCAGTGTGATGAAAATGTGTCAAAAGGTCTATGAAACCAGTGTATGGTGCCCCATGATCACATTAATGTACACAGCTATGATTTACTAAAAAAAATAAATAAATAAAGTTTACTGCCATAAAAAAAGAAGATTCACAATGAAAACTGTACTTATGTTAGCTGTCCAGATGATCAGTAGAATTGAATATGTGCATACAAAGAATTTTATACTCAGAGACATTACACCAGATAACTTCCTAATGGGTATTGGGTGTCACTGTAATAAGTTATTCCTAATTGATTTTGGTTTGGCCAAAAAGTACAGAGACAACAGGACAAGACAACACATACCATACAGAGAAGACAAAAACCTCACTGGCACCGCTCAATATGCTAGCATCAGTGCACATCTTGGTATTGAGCAGAGTCACCAAGATGACATGGAATCATTAGGATATGTTCTGATGTATTTTAATAGAACCAGCCTGCCATGGCAAGGACTAAAGTTTGCAACAAAGAAGCAAAAATATGAAAAGATTAGTGAAAAAAAGATGTCCACTCCTG
>CAUYPK010089547.1:0-7500 GCA_963574355.1 Loris lydekkerianus | reverse complement strand
TTTTTTTTTTTGAGACAGAATCTCTGTCCCTCTGGGTAGAGTGCCATGGCCTAGTTTAGCTCACAGCAATGTCAAATTCCTAAGTTAAAGTGATCTTCCTGTCTCAACCTCCCGAGTAGCTAGGACTACAGGTGCCTGCCACAAGGCCTCGCTAGTTTTTCTATTCTTAGTAGAGACAAGATCTTGCTCTTGCTCAGGCTGGTCTCAAATTCCTGAGCTCAGGCGATCTGCCCACCTCAATCTCCCAGCATGTTAGGATTATAGGCGTGAGCCACTGCACCTGGTTTATGCTTCAGAATTTTAATTTTCTTTTGCCATTATTAACAGTTGGTAGAAGAAAGCGATGAGTTTTATCTTAGTAAAACTGGTGTAAAGGTATTTTTAGGCTATTTGCTTAGAGATACAAGTTTATCAGAAACTTCTGGACTCGAATAAGGAAAGAATTTGAAATTTGAGACTAATTGTAGGAAACAGAAGAAATAGGAAAAGTTAATGGGTTCCCTCAAAGGGAGAGGAAGATGGGAAACAGGCTCAAAGTGTCTAGCGGCATCAAATAAATGGCTAGAAATTAATTAGGACATTTCATTTTTCTTTTTTTTTAAATTAAATCATAGCTGTGTACATTAATGCAGTCATGGGGAAGTCATCATACACAGGACAGTAGCCTTTATTTTCTTACAAGTTTCTTTTTCTCTTTTAAATACATAAACACACAGGCCTTTAACTAAGTGGGAAATAAAAAACCACTTTGAAGGTGAGAGAAATTGGCCTTTTGCTTCACTGTGCATCTTTGCATAGTCACTTTGCTTGTCCCTTTTTGCTATTGCCAAAATTCATGCATAGCATGTAACAAATAATATATCGGAAATAAAGAGAAATATATCTTGACATGCTAAGAAAAAACCTGAACTATTTCTACTCCCCCAAATATTTGGATCTTAACAATGCTGTAAATTTTAAATTAGCAGAAGTAATAAATTGATTCTGCCCTGATTTGCTTTAATTATTTTCACATATCTTTATAATTATTCTCCAAAAGAAGAAAATAAAGGACAAATTAGAAGTGGAGTTTTATTACAATATTAATAATAGTTGATATTTAATTGAGATCACAACTTTAATCTTATCTTTCTTCCACAAATGGCTCCTCTTTATTCTTATTATCTTGTTTTCAGTACAGAATTATCACCCACTGGTTTTCAATTACGAAGATGCCCGTATTGATTCTCCTCTTGATTTTAGCTCACAACTGAAAAATTACTCATTTAGGCCTACAAAGCTATATTCTGGAGCTAGTGTAAGCTCTTTTAAAAAATCATGTCGACTCAAAATACAGAAAGACAAAACTCATAAACAGTACTGTTCAGTTCTATGAAGCTATTGGGAAACAGACTTTAAATTATTTTAACTCGATTCACTATTAAAATGTAAGAAGACAAATAGTAATCAAAAATGTCATCACCATATGGAGGAAAACTTGATGTCAGTCACAGCATTTATAAAGAACAGGTGGCGCTTAAGCAATCAAAAGCCCCTTATGGAATTATACAAATGTAACCTAAATTCCATAGATCTGTGGTAAAGTGATGTACATAAATTAGACAAAAGATCTTTTATTAACACATACATTCTAAATTGTTTGACTATAATTTCCAAAGTTTCAGAAGAAATGAAAATATTCTCCCTACATCACATTGTTGACTCCCACATTTTCTAAGGAAATCATTGCATCCTTTGTTTCTTATCAAAGACTGCACATTATTTATTTCAAGGGGGGACTCTATGTCTCTGAAACTACTATAGATGTTCTAACATTCTCAAGGGGCTGGCCGTAGGCCGTGGGGAGGGATGGATACTGGGGCAATCTGGTCTTGAAGACCATGGCCTGAATCATGAGAGTCTGATTCTTCAGGCTTCCTAAAGGGCCCCACTATTCAGCCAAAGCATCTGCTGTCCAAAAAGCTGTTGTGAATCCCCCAGGTCTGTGAGCAGTGCTGGTTCTTCATAGTGTACAAATCTTAAAACAGAGCCACATTTTTCTGAACTGTAATTTTACACAAGAAGTCGTATCCCACTTAGGGGATAAAGAAAGCAGTTTGGAACAAGTGAAAACATTGAAGCAAAACCATAACTGTAAAATTTTTTGAGGAAGAAGGGATTGATTTTTTGAGCCATACATTTGTACTATTCTCGTAATAGAATCTCCTAACACTTTGACCTTCCCACGTAGCGCTGATGGTGGTGGCCACTGATAGCTGGAAGAGAACTCATTTTGAAAACACATCCTGGCCTTCTAGCTCATTGGGAGTTTTCTATCTGACTTAAAGGGAGCAATTAGTGGCTGCAGATTTTCCACTGTTCATAGGTGAGCCTCCTATTTACCTTTGAAAAGAAGTGCCCCTTTTTCTGAGTTCTTTCATATTAATCTAATTTCTGGAATTGACTGAGTAGTGTGTAACCCCAGATGGCGGACTAGAATGTTACCGACTCAGTCTGTTTCACGTCTTCATTCAGAATTCACAGGGATGGTGATTTTCCCACTAATTCTTTTTCTTTAATATGAGAAGAAACTCAAGGTTAAATTTTTGGAGAAAATAAATGGAGTCTTTCTCAACTGCACAGATCTACTAAGTAGAACTAAGCTGTTTCTATCATTTCATGCATTTTATTGCTTTTATGTGTACTTTCTTTTTAAAGTATGTTAAAAATATGCTAGGTGCTTTTGAACTACCTGATTTCTTGATGCCTTCTCTGTGCTGCAATTATGATGTACACAATCACTGGTTTATAAGGCAGTTAGAGCTCTAAAAGTTGGAGATTCAAAGTTACTTTCCACATATGAAATCACCTTAATCCAAAGGCACAGCTTAATAAATATTAACATTTTCAGAGGCCGATTCTTACAGCCCTTATTCTGTGTTTCTCTTAGAGTATTTGCCACTTTCTACCTGGCTCAGTGTGCATCTGCAAGCCTCCTCTAAACTCCCACGAGTCCCTTGAGAAAAAACAAAACAAAACAGAACTTGCTTATGTTTCTATCACTGATCTTGTATGTCACAGCACCTGCCATGGGAGAAACCCAAGAAATATCTGCTCAAGGAATAAGAGATAGGATGAATCAATGGATGTTACATTAGCCTCTTGATATTTTCTCTAGGGCATTATTTAAAAATTTTTTCAAATTGGATTACAACTCTTCCCCCAATAATGAATGGATTTGTTCATGATTTGGGATTACCATTGGATATGAGTATTTATGCGAAATAGCCTTACATCACAAATGTTTTCATTCTCATTTCTAGATTTACTTATTTAGGTAGATTCAGTGTGTTAGCGTTATTAGCATTATTTTTCTAGTCTGTAAAATGCATATACTACCTTCCATCTAATAGAGATAGAGGTAAGGAGGAGGTAAGGGGCTGTTTCTAAATTATCTCAAGCATCTTTAAATGCCATTTAGGGTGAAGGAAAAAATTGTTTTCTATTTTTTCCAGAATATTCTAGGACACATTGTGAGTTGTTAAAGTATAAATATGTAAATAATATATAAATGTAAACTATATAAATACACAGATAGCAACACAGGGGAAATAGGAAACAGGAGTATGCATTCTCCTGCTGAAATATACAGTAGCAAATATAGTACTAATAATTGTTAATGTTTATTTAGTGCAGACAGTTGTTCAGAATGCACTGTGCTAAGTCCTTTATGGGCAACTGCCCATTGAATTCGAACAATCCTTTTATGCTATAGGTAGTATTGTTATCCCTTTTTTTTTTCAGATAAAAACACTGAGGTTTACAGAGATTAAAGAACAAGTCCAAGGTGATAGGTGATAAATAACAGAATAAGGATTCAAATGCAAGTACATCTCACCCAGAGCCTTCATTCTTTATTTTGCTATATGGTTCCTGTATTTGTGTGTGAAGTTGCTGAAAACACATTAACATGACCAGTGGGGGTCCCATTTCTAATCACAGATACCAATGTTTGCTTCTTGTGTTAAATCTTTTCCTCCTTCTTCACCCATAAACATAGGGCAGTCACAGCCATTCAATTGCCAGCAAAATTTCAAACAAAATCTTTTCTCTGGAAATGTGCATGGAGGTTAGAGATTTGAGCATCACCCTCAGCAGCTCATCTGGGGTATAGAGCTGGTGCCCTCTTATAAGAAGCAAGAAGAATTTGAAACCATCTGCAAAGTAACCTCTTTCTGGTAATCAGAGGATCTTCCCCCACTGGGTTCAAAGGGCTTCCCTCCTCTTTGTTGTGCAATTTCTAAAGCATTGTGCAATACATAAAGAAAAGACCAGGAACATCTCATTGCCTTGGAAACTGCTATGGAATTTGACAGACTGTAGGTTGTTCGGAGCAAATGTTCTGTTGCTGCACGGAGACCCTGTAGTAGCAATGACTGGCAAAGTGGCTGAATGCTCATCTGCTAATCTTGATGTCAACTTAACTTGTCATCCCTGCCCTAAGGATAAGGCGGGAAGTTTCTCTTGTTTTCTTTCTTTAAATAAAGACATTTGAATTATTTCATTTCCAACTGTCAATGATGAGATACAAAGATAAGGGATATAGACAAAACAGCAGCTTTCTGGGGGTAGTTATCCATAGCTGATGGAGATGAGCATTTGCAACCTATATTTTTATTTAATGAATTCTAACAGCATAATCTTAGGAAACTGTACTGCTTCTTTTAAAAATAATTGTGACTCTTATGCTGCATTTATAAAAGGTAAGGGGAAAACCTTCTGGATTCAGAGAATGCCGCTCACTGTGGGCCTTTCTAATGAAATGTCTGGGGAAACAAAACTCTGTATAAAATAGGAGGAAAAAAAATTAAGTAAGAAACGAAGGTAGGGAGTCAGTTCTTGGGAGCCATTTCCCAAGAAGCAAATGTGACTCTGGCTAGTTGTAGCATTCTATTTATTTGTTTGTTGGTGGAAACAGTGAGAATAAAAATAAAAGTGATCCTTTTGTGATCCCGTTTGGCCGTGACAGATTCCTTCAGCATTGCCATAGTAACTGAAAGAAGTGCATTTATGAATAGACTTAGATTTCTAAGGCTTGAGTTTCATGCCAAGAAGAGAACACAGGGTGGGGAAAACAGGGTAAAGTCAAGGCAAAGGAAAAGAAAACAGATTAAGGTGTTGATTTTCACGCTCTCTCCTTTGGAGAGTGCAGGCATACAGCAGGTCCAGGCAATCTCACCTGGTTGGGACTCCTAAGATTTTTTAGACGTTGAAATTAGTCCTCCGTCAGCAAGTTTAGACAATTTCTTCAATTCCTATTGATGTCAAGAAGGGGGAAACAGCCCTCTGGATTACCAGCAGTTATGCATAAAGAGGAAGAAGAAACTCCTCTGATATGGTCAGATAAAGACCTGGAACAGGGTTAGCAAACACGAATGTACACTGGGCAAGTAACATTCACACTTGATAAGTGAAATGACTTTAAGGAAGGAAAAGTCACCCAGCTATCTTGTCCTATTTTTCATTTTGTTGAGTATCCTGGGAAATATTTCCCTAAATAGTAATAATAAAAACAATGAAATAGAGGTGGTAGATGGTAGTCCATAATAATTCCGTTGGAGACAACAGAGATTGATAGGCAGAAGGCACAATGCAGCGTGCTTCCCTAAGGTACACAACAATCACACAATCCCAGCTGGTTTCTGGCAAGAATTAATACGTAGCGTAAGCTCAGTGTTGCCTGATCTTACTGTTTTTCACGAGAAGCTGACATCTTTTGATATTTTTGTTATGCTCAAAGATTTTAAAATACCATTAGGCCAAACACCCAGCAATTATATTTAGTTCATAGATCACCAGGTTGTGACTTCTGGAGTCTGAGTCTAACTACAATCATGTCTCTGGAGCCAGAGCCAGTGGTGCCAAGGAAGTGGCCAGTGAAGAGAGATTCTGGAGATGGAGATGGGCAGTAGATATGATGGAGCAGTCTCAAAGGCTTGGGGGAGAAAGCAGATACTCTGGTTTTCATACTTCAGTATGCAATGAATATTTGTTGAGAGCTTGCTCTGGGTCAGAAAATAGGCCAACTGAGAAATCTTCCTAGACCACTGGCATCTCTTGTTTAATCTTTTGATTCATAATATAATTTTTATGAAGAAATCATAAGCAGATATTATATATATTCACGCATTTAGGGTTGTAGGGAGTATTACATAAAATTTGAAGAACAGCAATAAAATGAACATGCCTCTGTCCACCTCCTGGCTTAAGAGACAGATCATTATGAGGATTTTGGAGTTCTTTGTATGTTCTTCCCAAATCGCTTTCTTCTTTCATGCCTCGATGCTACGGTTTGAATGTGTCTCCTCCAAAATTCAGGTGTTGAAACTTAATAGTGGGTGTGATGGTAGTAGGAGATAAGGCCTTGAAGAGCTGATTGGGTTGTAAGAGCTCCTCCCCTTCTGAATGGGATTAAGGTCCCTCTAAGAAAGGCTTCCCGTGGTGTTAAGCTCACTCACCCTGCTGCCTTCCCCTATGGGAGGACAGTGTTTCCCCCTATGGAAAAAACAGCAATGAGCAGCCATCTTGGAAGCACGGGTGACTGAACCTGCTCATGCCTCAATCTTGGATTTCCCAGCCTCTAGAAATGTGGAAAATAAGTTTCTGCTTTTTATAAATTACCTAGTCTCAGTTGTTCTGTTAGAACTGCACAGAATAGACTAAGGCCTTAGATATAATCACTATTCTGAATTTTGTATAAATAGCTCCCTTGTTTTTTTAATTTTTTTTACAGTTTTTATAGTTTTATCTAGTTCATATTTGTTTATAAATTGTTAATTCAACTATAGTTGTGTATATGTATATAAAATATATAAACTGGAGTGAATGTGTGTGTGTGTGTGTGTGTGTGTGTGTGTATATATATATATATGTATTTTAGGTTGTTTTGAAAGTTTTGTCCGTTTTAATGTCATGGGTTTTTGTAGCTCCATATCTCAATAAATATTTATTCTACTGTGTCATGGTATATACTGATCAATGGAGAATTTTGTACTCTATACATTGATACTGTTCATTTTTTTCTACTTTTAATTTTTTTTATTCTTTTCTGCCTATTACTATATGATGTCATTAAGCAATTTTCAGCCAATTTTTCTCTACGAATTCAAATTGTACCAAAGCGCTGCCGAAACAGCCCAAAAAATTAACCAGGCATTTGGCAATGATAGTGTTAATGAATGCACTGTTTGACGTTGGTTTGCAAAATTTCGTTCTGGAAATTTTAGCCTTGAAGATGAGCCCCAAAGTGGTCAATCTAGAGTAATCCAGAACGAGGATTTGAGGACCCTGGTGGAGACTGACCCATCACAAACGGTGTGTGGGATGGCGGAAGAACTGGGTGTCAGCTCCCATGCAGTTTTTGATGGTTTAAAACATATTGGAAAGGTCAAAAACCTCAAAAAGTGGGTGCCCCACGATTTAAACCATCGGCAGAAATTGTCACGTTTCGAGGTTTGTTCT
>CAUYPK010089543.1:0-62939 GCA_963574355.1 Loris lydekkerianus | reverse complement strand
CCTGCAACAGGGGGAGAAGGAATATGGCCCTAGGAATTCTAGACACACACACCCCCCCCCCCCCAGTGTGAGGTTGTGCTTTCAGTCTTGTGACCAGGATTTCTGGGGAGGGACAGCAGGAGTTGGGCGAGCCACTTTTTTGTTGTTATATCTGGATTGTTTATTTGTTTTTAAAATTAAAGGATAGTAATTGGCCAACTCTTTTATAACTATAGTTTTTTTAAATAAAAATTAAGACTTACAAAAAAAAAAAAAAAAAAAAGATCTCAGTTGAACCTGTAGGGATGGTCACTAGGTCTAAAAAGCCATCTTTGTCTATGGGCCCTCTTGCCGAATAATTATGGCTACCTGTTAACCTTCAGACTTTTATACCTCAGTGTTATTTTAATTTTCATATTGTATTTTTGGATTCCAGGGTTCAGATATTTCAGCTATTCCTTTGACATGTGTATTAGCCACGGGTAACTGCCTTTACATAGCAAAGAAAAAAATTGCTTTTCTTTCTTTAAAAATTTTCTGTCTCTGTGATTTTTCTTCATTATTCATACAGAAATAATGGTGTCAGCAAAAATGAGAGTTAAAGGTTTGCTGAGGTAATTTTTGAGCAGTTCATTCATGTCATCGACACAAGGTCTCTAGAGAAGGTTCATTTAAATGAAAATTGCTAATATTTCTGGTAATGTAGGCTGCTGCTTCAGTTAGTCATGCAAGTCAGAATTCTACTGAGAGGTCAGAGGCTACAGATTCATCTGCAGGCCTGTCATCTCATCTCCAAGAACAGCCAACCAGCCTTTCTGGTCTTTTTCATGGATGGTGGGGAAAAACTGGGAAACGATGAACTTTCTAGATGTCAAGGTCTAAGTAGGTCAAGTCAGACCCTCCTTGGGAATGCCTAGGCCACTGTCATCAGAATACCAAAGCTAAGTGCAATGGTTGGCAGAAAATTGACAAAGCTGTCAGACTTACTTGAGGAGGAGGCACCTTGTGGATTAAATTTTCTCTTGCTCCATAAGTGATTTTCCTTTCCTTAGATTAAACTCCAGTGTAGCATTCTGTGTGTCTTGCTTCTATGAAAGAAAGATAGAAGGAAGCTTTAAACTTTTCCTTATTTGTTCAATTTTGCATTGTGTTAGGTACTAGGGGAATATTTTTGAAAGTTTCCTTTATTACCTAAAGTGATTGCTTGATGATCTTCATATTCTCTTTCAAACTCAGAAAATTACACTCTGATGAAAACTGATGAAACATTTGAAAAATATTCCTTTCTGGTCAAATCTGATTCAGTTAGCTTCAGTGTTTAAATACTGTGTTATAACCAGCACCAGGCATGTGGGGCAAGTTATTTACCTTCCCATGGTCCTACCTAGTTTGTTCTTCTGGAAAATGAGATTGTACTACTGAGTTCTCAAATACCTTCCAACCCTTTAGACCAGCAGTTCTCAACCTGTGGCTTGTGACCTACAAGAACTGTACTGAAGGGGTACGGCATTAGGAAGGTTGAGAACCACTGCTGTAGACTGTGGTTTTATGACAAGAATGGTCAGAGTAGATTTTTATCCTAAAATGAATAATTACCAAATAATGTCTGATTAAAAAAATAAACCTAGTCCTTCTGTGAGCCTTGGTTGAACACAAAATGGTGACCTGTGACATATTCAGATGCTGATTAAACACAGGATCAACTTGTCAATTTCTTTTTTTTTTTTGCAGTCTGCATCTCCCAATGTAAAACTGTTTACATTATAACCTTTCTGCATGTATCTAATAAACATAAAGTTACTTTGTAATATCAAGAAATTTGAATTTTTCATTCTTTTTTAAAATTTCAGATTAATATGAGGGTACAAATGATTAGGTTACATTGTTTGCATTTCTTAGGTGAGGTTCCAGTTGTAGTTGAGCTTTTTACGCAGGGGGCGTGTTCTATACCCTTACATTGTGCACCTTAGGTGAGAGCTTACTAGTCACCCTCTCGCCTCTCCTTCCCCGTCCTCTCCTCTCTACTCTATTTGAATTCATTTGTGTTCTCTCTCTCTCTCCCTCCCTCTCCCCTGTAGTTGTTTAAGAACTGAATTTTTAAGCCTGCTATTTCTCATTGTACAACTATTCTTTGTAAATTGTTTTCATTCCTATCTATGGAAACCCAGAACAAAAGAGGATCACTGTTTTCAGTGCCAGATTCTTTTCTCTCTGAATACACATAACTTAAATAATTAATACAATTTTACTCTTTTAAAAATGTGTGAGTTGATTTTTGAAGAGAAGTAATTTGTAGCTTCCTTTCTCAAAGATGCTTTTTTAGAAGACCCTATAGCAGTGATTCTCAACCTTCCTAATGCCGTGACCCTTTAATACAGTCCTCAGGTTGTGGTGACCACTGCTCTAGGGAATGAAGAGGGTAAGGAAGGGGAAGCTAACTGTGCCTTCATTTAAAAACATAATTAATGAAGTTCTAAGGCAAAATATTTACCAGTTAATTTGTACAATCTTTAAATCCCACATTCAATTTTATGTAGGCTTGTTACTATATTTTTCAGGGAATTATATACTTGTTCCACCAAACAATCCTGTTACATATTTTGGACCATGTGTATTTACAGATGTACAATGGTGCTTCCTTAAAGGTATAATTTGTAGCACTTGGAAACGTATAGATTTGATGAAAGATCGTGCCACATAAAATTGCTGCTTTGAAGCTACAGTGAAGGAGCATTATGCCTCTGCGTCCACACATGCTTGGTCTGGTGTGGGGTCTGTTTCTTGGCATTGACACAAAGCAAGCCATTGAAAGGCCCAAGAAGATAAATGTACTTTTCTCTTTCTGTGTCTTCATCAAACCAGTGCTTACAGAGCTTCTACACTTCTTCATCTTTTTACATCCCACCAGCAATGAAACATTTTATATTTAGAGGGCTGTATGAAACTTCCCCTTGACTCCTCCCCTCTGTAAGGATTCCTGAATGCTGGTTCTTCCCTGTTAAGCTTTCGTTCAGCTTTTTCTGTGTTTCTTGTCATGATATAGTGATGAATTGCCTGTTTTATTCCTTTTTTTTTTTTTTTTTTTTTTTTTTTTGGTCTCATTAAGATATTTAGCTTTTAGGTTTGGGCTATCATTCTTTTGATTTTACTGTCCTATAGAAAAAGTTGGTCTACCTGGCATTATTTCATCTGAAACTTCCTTATTGAATACATGTGTAAAACCAGTCCACCATGGTAAATAATGACAGTTGGTTATAATGATGACCCCGTGGTAGTGCAAGATATACAAATGTTTCTGACTTATCCATGAAATCAGGTTATGATCTCATTATGATCAACTCAATTCATTGTGATTTTGTTCTAATTCATTTAATAAGTGCTAATCTGTGTATAGTAACTTTGTATTAACCAGAGCTCCACATTCCCTGATCTGAGAGGGTCAGAGGATGTTTCTTGTGTTTAGCATCAGTTCTGCTATAGAAATTTTTTGCATTGAGGATGCTTTTTGATTTAAAAACGCAAGAAGGTTAAATATAGTATCCCCTATAAGGTCACATTCTGAAGGTTTCTAAAATCTCTCTTCCTAAAGAAACTGGCCAAATACTAAAGGAAGAGAAGAGTTCTATCCCTTTTCTCTCTCTTTCTTGCTAACAGAGACACTGTTCTTGCAAGGAGTACTTCTTTCTCAACATTCAAGTCTTCTTTTTGAAGGTTCATTTGAGCAAACATTTATTGAGCACTTACTGTGTATAAAATACTCTGGTAAGATGTAAATGACAAGGTCAGAAGTGGAGGGAAATAGAACTAAAATAAGTAATACTCTTGTGGCCTGCAAGGACTTTATATTCTAATAGGTCCTTAAATTAACTTTCAGGCCTGTAGTTATAAATTTGGGGAGTTTTTTTTTTCTTTTTATTTCAGAATATTATGGGGGGTACACATGTTTTGATTACATAATTTGCTTTTGTGCAGTTTGAGTCAAAGTTATAAGTGTGCTCTTCACCCACATAGTGTGCATCGTACTTGTAAGGTGTGAGTTTACCCATCCCTTAAAAATATGGAATTCTTCAAGAATTTGGGGTGGCGCCTGTGGCTCAAAGGAGTAGGGTACCAACCCTATATGCCATAAACCCAGCCCCAGCCAAAAAAAAAAAAAAAAGAATTTGCTTGTCATCCTGCACAGGGGCCCTGCCAATTTTCTCTGAATTATACATGCATGTAGTGTATGTGTGTTTTAATTACAATTTCCTTTAGATATAATTCACATACCATAGAATTCACCCTCTTAAAGTATGCAATTTGGTGGGTTTCAGTGTATTTACAGAGTTAGGTCATCATTACCACTATCTAGTTTTAGAACATTTTTATCATCCCCCCAAAACTCGTGAACACATTACTGGTCACTACTTATTATTCCCGACCCCCAGGCAACCACTGATCTAGTTTCTGTCTTTGCAGATTTGCCTGCTCTGGACACTTCATGTAAATGGAATTATAGAATATTTGTCCTTTTGTGTGTGGCTTGTCTTTACATAATGTTTTCAAGGTTCACCTAAGTTGTAGCATACACCAGTACTTCATTTCCTTTTTTGACTGAAAGGTCGTCTATTGCATAGATATACCATGTTTTGTTTAACCATTGATCAACTGATGGATATTGGGTTGTTCCCACTTTTTGACTATTGTGAATAATGGCTGATATATTGGAATATACATTAATAAAATGCTATATTTTTTGGTGAAAATTTTATAAGTGGAAGGGAGTATATTAAAGGAATATATTGACATCCTAACGTAGAAGTCAAAAAGTTCAATATTTCATACTACGAGCATGCTAGTTATATTTCATGAAATTGGATCATGACACATGTAACCAGAATAGTCTACCTGGTCTCTGAATGTGCCACATTTTCTAAAATCTTAAATGATGCCTTTGACCATATTGCCAGGGTTGTTTAAACAATACCTAATGATTTTAATTCTTCAGTTTCTTGGATACAGTAAGTAAACACAAGTATCATCATAAGAAAATAGAAGATATCTATTAACAAGGTTAAAAAAAAATCTCATTTCAAAAACGGCCAAGAGGATGAGTCAGTTTTCTGTTACCATGAAGAAATTATTTTGTTCATAAGGAACTAATAGCATTTTACATATACTTAAAAATTATTTTATTTTAAACTTATGTTTCAATTGGTGATGAACAGAAAACCCCAGAAAAATGTGGTGAATTCGTCTTCTTTCCAACCTTATGGTGATGGAGGTTAGAGTCAAGAAACATACCCTATCACCTAGCTCGTTCATCTAACAAATATTTATTCAATACCTACTTTGTGTTATGTATTGTTTTATGCACCGGGGATGCAGTATAGCTAAATAAAACAAGGCTCCTACTATCAGGGAGCTTGTATTTGGGGATTAGGTAGGGGATGGTGCATAATACAGTCTAATGATTACTGCTTTTCCCTCACTGAAATAAACCTTTAAAATGTTATTTTACTTCTTCTAGCATGTTCCATTCTTTAATTCAGATTATGAACTACTTTTAGGATAAGAAAGAAATGGGAGAAAAATAAACGTACACGTTTTGTTACTCTGGTTTCAACACTGACGTGAAGAATTTGGAAGTAGTCATTCCATTCTTATAAGAAAAAACCCAAAAAACTAAAAATCATCAAATCTTCCTAGATTTATCAGATAATTGAGGTCATGGGGCAAACCTTGGCTCTGAAAGCTGAAGAAGCATGTGAATACAAAGAATCATAACTGACTGGGAGCAAATGCTGCCAGAGTCAGTAGGGTTCCTGGAATGATAGTTGCCCAGTTGCTGGAAACTGAGTCTTGTTGGTAGCTTGAGAATGAAAAGTTTTGGGGTTCTTGGTGTTAGGAGGCCCCTCACATGTCTATGAGTTTTATTTCCAGGTGGGACACTCCCACCATTTTAAGTTAAAGACTTGAGAAAAATCCCCTTATGTTTCTGGTGAGGGGAAGGGAAAAGGAACTGTTCTGACCTGGTGCTAGAGTGTAGTGTCCTCAGTAACACAGGCCAGCTCTGAAAGCAAACTACCAGATCCTTCCTTATCTGACCCAGGAAAAGGCACTTAGACAACTCAGCCTCCTCTAGCCTTCTTGTCTAACATAAACAGTGTGGGGGGTAAAGACTAAGAAACTTAAAAAAAAAAAAAAAGACTAAGAAACTTTTCTGAGGGTCACAGCACAGGGATTCAGGACCACTAACAAAGTGAGGTTTAGGCACAAGAACATAAACTGCTTACCCTCCAAAATACCTTCCTACTATATCAACAAAATCCAGTAAATTAAGAGTGGTTTACAACTGAGAACTATAAGACACAGACCTTATTTAAGAAGGAGTTTCTAGGGAAGCCCAAAAATAATGGTATAGACAAAAATGGGGACACTAGAGGAACTGAAGTCTATGACATCTGCAACTGCAGCAAACATTAAATATGACTTAACTCCTAGCCAGATAAGCATAAACCCTCACACTGAAGGCCGATTTACCACAAAGCACAAAGACAATCACTAGTATGGAAAAACAAAACCTTTCTAAATAAAAAATAAATTAAAAACTTATAGAGAAAGAAAATATAGCAGATAAACCCATTATACGTAATGATATGGCAGAGTTGAGATCAAACATATTAATTGTATCAGTAATTATGAATAGTTTTGACTCACCTGTTAATAAAAAGTATTTTCTATTTGGCAAAAAACAAAACAAAACTCCCCGCCAAATCCCGAAAACCCAAGAATGAACTATATGCTATATAAGAGAGATACCTGAAACAGTATGAATTAGAAAAGTTAAAAACCAAGGGATGAATAGAGGGAATACCAGACAAATGGTAAAACCCTTAGAAAGCAGCAATTGTGATTCTGATATCAAAGGAGAATTCAAGCCAAAAAGCATTAAATACGAGGAAGACCACATTCCAATACAAAAAGCCATAATTCAAAATAAAGACACAATAGTTATGAGTGTCTAACACCAAATAACTCAGCATTATAAAGCAAAAAATACAGGCTGGGCGGCACCTGTAGCTCAGTCAGCAGGGCCCCGGCCACATATACCTAGGGTGGTGGGTTCAAACCTGGCCCAGGTCTGCTTAAGCAACAGTGACAACTGCAACCAAAAAATAGCTGGGCGTTGTGGCAGACACCTATAGTCTCAGCTACTTGGGAGGCTGAGGTAAGAGAATCACTGAAGCCCAAGAGTTTGAGGTTGCTGTGAGCTGTGATGACACTGCATTCTACTCAGGGCTCAAGAAATGTACCCTATTACCTAGCTCATTCTGTCTCAAATAAAGAAGAAAAATACAGGCAATATACAAGCACAGGAGGCATAACATGCTAATTAATAATGGCATGCTTACACTTTAATACACCACTCTCCATACAAGCCAACACAAACAAAAATACATAAGGATATAGGAGACCTAAATAACATAACCAAACAGGTAGTGTATATGTGTGTATATGCGTCAAACTTTAAGCTCTGATAATAGAAAACACACCTTTTGCTCAAGCCGACATGAAATGTTCATAAAGCTTGATTGTATGTTAGTCCTCAAAAGTAAACATCAGATCATTGCTATAATATAGAGCTATTTTACAAATTATACAAATTATATGGTCTGATCAAAATGCAATAAAGCCAGAAATTATTTTATTAATTTTAAATATCTAAAGCATAAGATAACATTCATGGGTCCATACCGATATAATTGATTGAATAAATAAATAGAAAGGATAAAAGAAATCTCCAGTGCAAAAGAATTGTAAATAATTTGTGTAGATACTCTAAGGGAGAATAACTCCCCACTCCTTCCGTGAGATCTGAGCGTGGCGACTTCCAGAGGACCATAGAGAAGGGAGGGGCAGGGAGAGTAACTTTCAGTGAAGAGAGATTTTAGGCACCTTTGATTTGATGTGATGAAAGTAGTACTTTACCTTTACGTTCTTCTGCCTAAAAACCCGTAACCCCAGTCTAATCATGAGAAAAACACACGAGTTTCAATAGAGGCTTTTTCAACCAAAACACCCTCAAAACTATGAGGGAACAAACTTTGTTTCTCAAAAACAAAGAAAGTTTGAGTAACTGTCTCAGCCAAGAGGAGCACGGGGAGACATGACGCTAATTAAATGGAGTGTGGTGGTCTGGATTGGATCCTGGAAAAGATGTACAGGCTGAAAATGGGACATTAGTTAAAAACTAATAAAATCCAAGTAAAGTATGTACCTTAGTAAACTTTTAAAAAAAGTAACATCCATCGTATTCTATGGGATAAATTTAAAGTGTCATCAAAAGAAAATTTATAGCCTCAAATCCTTTTATAAATAAAAATTCAGAGATTAAAAAACTAGAAAACGAAAATAAAATATAAGGAAGGACATATTAAATACAGAACAGAAATTGCTGAAGAAAAGAATAGAAAAATAAGTCTATTAATAAATTGAAATTTATAAGATTGATCAATTACTAGCTAATTTCATCAAAATGAGAGAAAACAGAAATTTATAAAGTAAGAAATGAGAAGAAGGAAATGACCAATTTCCTTGATTTTCTTGCTATCAGAGAAAAATTTTAAAAATGTATAGTAATACGGTAATTACTCTGTAGCCCAGGCATAGTGGCTCATACCTATAATTCTAGAACTCTGGGAAACTGAGGCAGGTGGATTGCCAGAACTCAGAAGTTGGAGACCAGCCTGAGCAAGCAAGAGACTCCATCTATATTAAAAATAGAAGAAACTGTGCAGACATTACGGCAGGTGCCTGTAGTCCCACCTACTCAGGAAGCTGGGACCAGAGGATGGTTTGAACCCAAGGGTTTGAGGTTGGTGTGAGCTGTGGTGACTCCACAGCACTCCACCCAGGCTGACAGAAAAGACTGTCTCAAAAAAACAAAAAACAAAGAAATGAAAAACACTACTCTGTAGACATTTATGCAACTAAATCTGAAAGTAGAAGTGAAATTGATAATTTCCCAGGGAAAAGTAATTTACCGTAATTTACTTCACTGACCATAGAAAGTAATGAATTTGTAGATCAGTTTGGGGGAAAATTGATATTTAGCATTATTGAAACTTACAATTTGAAAACACTGTATCTTTCTATTTGCTTCAGTCTTCACTGGTTTCTTTCATCAGTGCTTTGTAAGTATTTTATAGTTTGAGTACTATTTTAAATGGTATTGCATTTAAAATTTGAGTTTCCAATTGTCTATTGCTAGCATGTAGAAATACAAATGATTTTTATATGTTGGTGTTGGACCATGCATATTTGCTAAACTCATTTATTGGTTTTAGTAGTTTTTTTGTAGATCTTTGTGATTTTAGATAATCATGACTTTGCAGGTAGGGATGGTTTTCTTTTCTTCATTTAATATGATATTGAATAGTGTTGGTGAGAATGGACATTCATACCTTGTTGCAAATCCTAGAAGAAAAATTCAGTTTTTCATTATTAAGTGTTATATTGGCTATAGAGTTGTGTTTTTTTTTTTTTTTTTTTTTGAGACAGTCTCACTATGTCACCCTGGGTAGAGTGCCATGGTGTCACAGCTCACAGCAACGTCCAACTCCTGGGCTTAAGAGATTCTCTTGCCTCAGCCTCCCAAGTAGCTGGGACTACAGGTGCCTGCCACAATGCCCAGCTATTTTTTGTTGCAGTTGTCATTGTTGTTTAGCTGGCCCTGACTGGGTTTGAACCCACCGACCTCAGTGTATATGGCTGGCACCGTAACCACTGTGCTACAGGACCAAGCCAGCTATAGAGTTTTTATTTGCTTGAGGAAGTTCTCTTCTTTTACTAGTGTACTCTTCATCTTAAGTAGATGCTGAATTTTCACAAATGCTTTTTCTGTATCTCTTGAGGTGATTGTATGATTTTTCTTCATGCAAATTTTTTCGTACAAATGTTGAACCAGCCTGTGTTCTTAGTATAATCTTACTTGGTCATGGTATATTATTACTTTTATATATTGCTGGATATGATCTGTTAATATTTCTAAGGATTTCTGCATCTGATCTCATTGAGGATGTTTAATACTTTTCTTGTAATGTCTCTGTCTGGTTTTAATATAAGGGTTGTCTTCATCTGGTATTAGTGTTTGGGTAATAATGCTGACCTTATAAAATGAGGTAGGAACTGTATCTTCCGACTTTCTGAAAGAGCTGGTATGAGTTCTTTCTCAAATGCTTGGTAGAATTTACCAACTCCATAGCACCAATGACGAGTAAGATTCCCAAAGCGGGGACAACCTAAGACAGGATATAGTGTTTCTATTTTTAGTAGATATGGGATCTCACTCTTGCTCAGGCTGCCCTCAACCAATCCACCTGCGTCAGCCTCCCAGATGCTAGGAGTACAAGCAGGAGCCACCGGCCTGCCACTGTTACCTTCATTCTTAATCCCCACCTTCTCACCAAACAGAATAGTTCTTGTTTAGAGTTGGTATAGTTTCCTAAATGCTTCTAGTTCTTTCTCTGACTTGGGCAGAGGAAAGCATTTGCTAGTGAAAACTGCAGCCGGCCAGTGACCCTGGGATTCCAGCAATATTCGGCTTCACCTGCACATACGGTCTTTCCTCCTCCTTCCCTCCCTTTTCACCTCCTTTCCATGTTGACTTCTGTCTTGATTTCCTTCCTTCTTTCTTTTCCTTGCTTTTTCTCTTTCTCTCCCCTCTTCTTTCTCTATTCTTCCCTCCATCCTCCTTCCTTCCTCTGTCGCTCTCTTTTTTATCTTCTCTTTCTATTTCTCTGTTGTTTACTCATCTCTTGACCCCCTAGGAATTGATCGTTAGTGGTAAGGTTTTCATTTCCTTACTTCTGGAAGATGAGACAAGTGCAGTGTGGGTGTACATGTCTATCTTCTCTCTTTGAAACAAATCCATGAAGTGAGGGTGGAAGCCTGAGCCCTGGGCGACTTTTCCAATTCACCCCACCTTATGTTTAGTCTGAAACTATCCTAATAATATAGTATAAAGCAGGCGTCCTCAAACTTTTTAAACAGGGGGCCAATTCGCCGTTGGCCATTGGAGGGCCGGACTATAATTAAAAAAACAAAACAAAAAAAAAAACAAACTATGAACAAATTCCTATGCATGCTGCACATATCTTATTTTGAAGTAAAAAACAAAATGGGAACAAATACAATTCACACCTCCTCATGTGGCCCACGGGCCACAGTTTGAGGACCCCTGATATAAAGTATAAAGGAAAAGCCAAATGGGTTGATAATGGGAAAACCAGGATTTTTATGGACGCGCTGAATACCCATTCCCTCTGTGTCTTGGGTGAATCACCTACTCCGACGTATCATTTTATCAGCTTTAAAATTAAGGACTTAAATAACATGGCCTCTAAGGTTTCTTCAGTGAGTTTTCAAAGTTCATCGTTGCTTCACCTCTTCTCAGATTGTGTGGATTTTATGAAGCCTGCCTCTCCCAAATCAACCTTGCTTTAGATTTGCCTCTGATGAAATCCTAACTTAACAATACACATGTCCCAGACCCAGGGATGAGCTGAAAGCCTTTCCCCACTTAAGCACAAATATGAGTAAGCAAACAGACATTTCACTTGAGCTGGCCCAGGTTCAGACATCCACAGAGAGATGTCAACCTTTCCACATTATTAGGTTTGAAAATTATAACACACTGAGGAAAATAAGTTTTTCTTAGAGCTGACACAAAATGATCAATGAAGTAAGAAGTTATTTCTTGATTTTCTGGGCAGTTGGTCAACAGTAGCTCTTGGATACTCACTAGATAAAAGGCACTGGGTACCTTGTTTACCAGCCAAAGACCACCACTGGCCCCTGACATAGCCAGATTGAAGTAAATGACAAGTTACATTGTGTGCTAGACTCCAGGTCCAAATGCAAGCAGGCAAAGATTGGTGGACAAAGGACATTTATCTGCTGGCTAGTAGAGGCACAGGTCTTCATGACAAGAGCTACCGTTCTCATCTCTGTTGTCATGAGGTCATAGAAGACACACTGAGACTTGTGTTAGGAGGGAAAAAGGAAAGTGGCTACTTGAAAGAGTGCACACATTTGTATGAGAGTGTGATCTCTAAATGGACTATTTAAATGATCAGATCCGACCAGACTTTAGACCATATTTGATGTTTCTTTCTTTCTGCTAATTAATGTGTGGGAATTTAGAAAGGGGGTGGCGGTGATTGGTGGAGGACAACAAAATTAAATTTAGGCAGAATTAAAAGTACTCTCATTTTTCTTCAAATCCAAATTATAGAGTGAGTTAAATTTTGTGACTCCATTAAAAAATAAATGGGAAAAGTAAAGATAATCCTAGTATATGGATCTCATAAGACATTTTCAGATGTCAGAAAAAAAAAAAGAGAGAACTAAGACAGAACTTTGGTGGGTGGAAATGTGCAAATACACCATTAATTTTAGCGTAGGCTGAATTCTAAAAACTAGAATAACAGCAATTATTATTTAAATTAATTCATTCATTTAATTAATATAGTTTTAATGGCTACCATGTGCCAGGTACTATGCTAGGCCCTGGGGGTGCAATAATGAGTAAAAAGGCTCATTTTCCTGGCTTCAGGGAAACTAGTTCTGTGGGTGATGCAGTTGGTAGTCAAAAGTAACACAAATGAATGTAAAATTACAACAGTGATAAAGGGCTGCAAATAACAGCTATTAGTGAGCCACAGGAAGGCATGCTGTTACTGACTAGGGAGAGGGCGGACTCTGGGGGGCTGAGTCTGAAGAGCTGAACTCTCAGGGTAAGACATGTGAGTGTGCATCCAGGTATCCAAGGGCCAGGCCAGGGCAGAAGGAGAAGTATGCCCAAGGGGTTTGTAGGTGGAGAGGACAGGTGAGATGAGAGGGAGGCCAGGCCGTGGCGGCCTGAGCTAGGTGGCCCCTAAGAAGGCAGCTGCTCTTCTTTCCTAAGAGGAACACAAAGCCATTGAAGATTGTTAGAGGGGTGTGTGTGTCTTGAAAACTTATTCCCATCCACACATACTTTGTTATGGGTAGGAGTTAGGCTGCATTTTACAGATAATTATGTGTAACTAGGAGTTTTGTGTTTATTATTAATTACTCACTAAATGCCATCCTGCATCCCTAAGAAAGGAAAAGGTTTGTGAATTCTCTGAGAATTTACTTGTATATTTAATGGTCTGTAGAACATATCACAGGATTGTTTCCCTTACCATTACAATGGTCATTATCATTTTTCTTTACACTGACAGATCTGTCTACTTAGTAATGCGCTGGGTGAAAAGACTGGATCCCCAATCTAGAGAATTCTTTAGGTTTCCTGGAGATGTAATCTTATTTAACTGGGTATGTTTATTAAGTACTTCTCTGTGTGTGTACACATGCATGTGTGTATGTTGTGGGTGTATGTTTATGTGTGTGAGGGGCATTCAGTTAAGAACTTGACAAGGATCATTGAGTGATGATATAATCTCTTATCCCTAGATCTAAACCACATAGAAAAGCCTTAACTACATTTCTAAGAGTTCCACTGGCACTAAACAATATGCATACATTATATTATTATATATACTATTACTAAACCTCTTTTAATTATGATAATTTTACGAACTGGTAACAAGCAATGGCAGTTCTGGGCAATGCCTTTATTGCTCTACCTGATTATAAAAGGAATGAATATTTACAAATAGGTGCATATTACATAAGTGAATAAATACAACAAAATGTGCCAGGAGGGTAGAGGGTAGGCATGGACTATAGGGGAAGGTTTCTTGTTCATAGTAATCAGTAATAAGAAATGGTACCTTTACACATTCTGGTACATTCTACTGGTCATAGCAAGACATGGTGTCAATGCAGATTCAAGGTGGAGAAATAGATACTTCCTCCTGATGACAGGCAGCCATACACTGCACCAACATGGAGGGAATGGCTGACAGCCATGTTTGTAAACAGTCTACCCCAGCTTTTACTTAGATAGTTTGTCACCCTCCTTAAGGGAAGACCTGAGGAGAACTAGGAAAAGGTACATCCCTGGACTTCCAAATGGAAAGTGGGAGATATAAAAGGAGCAGAAAGGAAAAATAAGAGCACAGTTCTCCTCTCGGGTTATTGATCTGGACAGATGTCCGTTCAGTGCCCTTAGTATTTACTTTTCTCTGGTGTATTAGAAAGCCCCTCTGCACTGGAAAAGGCGTAGCCAATCCCAATGACAAGGATGAAGAAAAAAGGAGAGACACAGAGAGACCGAGACAGAGAAAACAAAGAATTTAATTCTTGGACCTGGTGCCTGACACCAATTTAATTTACTAAAACTAAATTGAAATAGGTTTCCATAATTTTCAATTCAAAAGTTTGCAAATGAAAAGAAAAATCTTTAAGATCTAAAGTCACCATCTAAAAAATTTAGTCATACAGAGAAGTTTTTGTTTTTTGGAGAGGTGAAAGAAGGTACACAAGAGTCAGGGAAAGTTTAAAAAGAGAGAAGTTAAAGGGAGCTCTAAAGAAAACTTTCCCTGTGGTATACTCATCCTAGTATTGACTTTTGTAATGTACAATCCACCACTTTAGATGGTGAATTATATGTGATTCTTTGCTCTCTAAAAATAACATGAAAAGAGAAAATTTTTGATCGTGCTCTCACAGATTAGCTTAGCATTAACATTTGATTACATATATTTACTTTCAGATGAAGTTACTCTATAAACTGTGTTCTCAATAGAGGTAAGAAAGAAAACTAATACCTCAACACTGTACGTTTGTCTAGCACTGTAAAAGTGAAAGTTTGAATGGCCTTTTAGAAAATTATATTACTTAATATTCTCTGTAGTTTTTAATACTGAAGCAAGTAATGGATTGGATTTAATTTAACTATTAATACAGGTGTAATTTATTCATTATTTATTATGGATTAAGCAGAATGAGAATTTCTTTGTATAAGTAATAGAACATAAATGAGATATTTCATTTTGTAGCAGAACTGTCGTAAAGAATAAAATGAATAGGGTTAAGTATGTCTGCATCTATATATACTTCTTGAGGGTATTAATTTGCTTGCTACAAAATCATTCCTAACTGAAGCTAGGCATAAGGCAAAAACAAACAAACAAAAAAAAACCTCATTATAGTGACTTAACTATATCTTGAATTATTTCTAAATAGACCACAAAGTCCAAAGAAAATAAGTCAAATTGGTGATGCTACTCTAGATGTTACAAGGAGCTACGTTATCTTTAGTACAGTTTGATAACCCTATGCTGAAAATCCAAACTCTGAAAGGATCCAAAATCTGAAACTTTTTAAGGGCCAACATGCTACTCAAACAAAAATCTCATTGGAGCATTTTGGATCTCAGATTTTTGAAAAAGGGATGCTTAACCTCCCAGGCCTGCTTGAGAGCTGAATGTGGTGAGAAGAGCAAAGGCCTGTGGCCCCAACTACCCTAGATGGGGCAGATGGAAGTATTTGACATGTATCCCTATGTTTTTAATATGGTGTATTAATAGAAGTTTTGAGGTATAGCAAGGCCAAGAAATCAGGAGATGATTGCCATTGAAACGATTGTTTATAGTTTCCAAGAGGCGGGGCATACATGCCTCTAAGGGACCATGTGGGAAGTCAAGAGACAGAGGAGGGCACAACTATGGGCAGGAGCCTTCATAGTAGTTTCCACAAGGAGGGTCAGGTGAGACAGGTAATCAACCTTAGGACTACCTAGTTAGAATAATTTCAGCAGGCTCTGGTACATTGGGAAGTCCCTAGTTTTCTAAAATAGGGTAGGTGTTTAGGGGCTAAGAGTGAGGCAGCCTCATAGACAAAGGGATTGGGCAGTGGTCTCCGGATGGGTTAATTTATATTGGAAAGCCTGCCTAGGAGAGGAAACTGGAAGGTTGAGGTAAATGAGAGAACAGGAGGCCAAAGCAAGGTGACTCAGGCACATTATAAGTATGTGGGGCACATGTTAAAGCATCAATTTTACAGACACTAAAAACATGATTAATAGCTCTTGAGGACTGAGATGTCCACTCCTGTCTTAGAGATTTCTGAAGGTCACAAACCCATAGCAATTGCCAGAGTCAAGGTGCTTAAAGAGATTGAGGTGTAGAGCACCTTGGGGAAGATGGGCCAATCCAGCCTCTCTGTCCTCCACGGGGTCAAGGCCCTGACATGGTCCCCCACAGGCATGGCCTACCCCTCCTCTTGGAAACCATAGATGATCCTTTCCATGGCAGTCATCTCCTGATCTCTTGGGAAGCATTTCACACCTGTCAGAGGATCCCAGGAATTCAAGGCTTCCAGTGAGTCTACCTGAAGCAATACAGATGAAAAGAAGGTCCAGATGCTGCGTTCAGAAATCACAAAGAACCATACCTACGGTGCATCTTACAAGGGTACATGTGAAATTTGCTAAGTGTAGAATATAAATGTCTTAACACAATAACTAAAGAAAATGCCATGAAGGCTATGGTGACCCGTTTGATGAAAATATTTCAAATTGTATATAGAAACAGCACATTGTACCCCATGATTGCATTAATGTCACAGCTATGATTTAATTAAAAAAAAAAAAACATAAAATAATCCTCATGTTGGTGAGGACATGGAGAAATTAGAACACTTGTGCATCATTGGTGAGAATGTAAAATGGTATAGCCACTGTGGAAAATAGTCCGGTGATTCCTAAGGAAATTAAGAATAGAATTACCATACAATCCAGAAATTCCACCTCTAGGTACATATGCAAAGGAATGAGAAGCAGGGACTTGAAGTGATATTTGTACACTCAAATTCATAGCAGCATTATCTACAATACCCATGAGGTGGAAGCAGCCCCAGTGTCCACCAATGGATGAACGGATAAACAATGGAATAGTAGTCAGCCTTGAAAAGAAAGGACTTTCCAAAACATGCTATAACATCAATGAACATTGAGGATATTACGCTAAATGAAACAAGCCAGACACAAAAGGACAGACACTGTATAATTCCAATGATACTAGTTACCCAGAGCGGTCAAATTCAGCAGGGGCTGCAGCGAGAGGGAACTGGGGAGTTTATTGGGTAGTTTGAATTTTGCTAAATGACAGAGTTCACTGGACACTGATTGTACAACAATGTGAATGTTCTTACTGCTGGAATGTACACTTAAAAGTAGTTAAGATAGTGTATTTTATGTTATGTATCTTACCCCAATTAAATTTTTTTTTGAAAAAACGAAAAACAAACAAACAGAAAAAGGAATCACGCAGAGCCTTTCCCCACACCTACCACAACAATCACCTGAATAGATTGTCTTTCTTTCCTTAATGGAGGGGGGAGGAGAGACACCCTAGAAGTAACTGGGTTTCAGAAGCTGCAGGTTTCAGGAATGGAAAGGAGGAGAAAGAATGAGAGAAATTGACACACAGAATATGTAAAGACACGTTGTGTCTCCTGCTCACACACGCTCCACTCCACACCTGAGTTTTGAATAAAATATGAGATTATGAGTTTTAAAAGGACCAGGAGCAAGTCTTATATGTATACTATTCCGGTATACCAAAACTATGTTATTCTGTAATCAAAAATGACTTTAAATGTTACTATAATGTTATCAAAGGAACGGCCACAATTTAGAGAAATATCATAGAAAAAAATGTTAAATTGCTTCAAGTTTATATACCAGTAAGCTGAGATACAATGAATGAGTTTTATATGCATGCAGTCTTGGTTAGTCTTATGAGGTAAATAGTATTAAATCTACTTGACAGATGAAGAAACGGAGGCTCCAAGAGGTGAACTAGATAAACAGTTTAAAGTGGCAAAGCTGGAATGGGGACTTAGAGTCGTAAGATGCCAAATGCCAGAATTTTTAAGCCATGAACCACACCAGTAAATTTTGCTGGGTGATTTTGTTAGTAATATTGTATTTTGAATTTATCTATACTCCTTCCTGTAAATATTTTGTTTTACTTTCCATATAAATATATAAAACACAAGGGATCAGCCCAGTGCTCCAAAAGGGCAGGAGCAATCCTGGACCAGAGAAACCTGCTAACCCCAGTTTGAGCTCAGCTTTCAAGCTATTTAGAAGGGTTTTTGTTCTAGTTTATGACATCATGATTTTATTATTAATCAACATTATCATCTTTTAATCTCTACCAAGCTTCTCTAGAAAGAGGAAACAGGTTTGTGGGTACCACCTTCGTTGATGAACTTCAGGCCAGGAGCCAAGAAAGCAGGGTTTGAATCTCAGTTCTGCCCCTAAACAGTTTGTGCAGCCTGGGGCAATTTCCCTCACCACTTTTACTTCCAGTTTTTTTAATGTATAAAATGAAAAGATTTAATTGAATGATTCCTGCAGTTCCCTTCAGTTTTAACTTTTCAAATTGATAATGACAAAGTCCAATCTTCTTTCTACAAATAATTTTTTTCATTAATTGTACATTTTTATCCCACATAAAAACAATTTTGAGGGAAACGAGATCCGATTGCCAAGTCTCTGACTCCTTTTTGAACCTCTGAGAGATGGAAAATCTGAATTCCAGGGAGGATAAATGATTTTAAACTTACTTTTAGATGAATATCAAATAAATGCTTCTCATATGTAATTCAAACTCAGCTTTTTTATACACGTGTACTTGTTTTCTGCCTCAATAGGGCTAATATGTACAAAGCAAAAAAAGCATAGTGTCAGGTAGAAAGTGTGTAAACTGCTCAAATTGCATTTTGTTTCAAAGAGCATTTCATTGAAATGATTAAATCACTTTTCTAAAAAAAAATGACAGGATGCATCATCTGTCGTGGAAGGAAGTGTGTTTTGGTTACCACTTCAGAACTTCTGTTAAGATTGTCCAAGGCATGTGTTACGAGAGGAAGAAGCACTTCCTAGGTCACTGAGCATTTGCTGCTGAACATATGCTATCTCACAGTGGCATACATCCACAGATTTTTATTACATAGTGATCTGAATATTTTATGGATATTCTGAATGGTGAGATAATTGATGATAGAACACTGGAGGAAAGAGTTGATGGCTTTCTCTGTTGGTAGCATTTATCAGATTGTCAATTAAATGCTTGTCATGTGGTAAAGGAAAAATATTTATTGCTGAAGCAGACATCTAGACAGACCTTCAACCAAAAGTGTGGTACATGTGAGAAGGCTCAAAGATATGCACCTTTTGGAATGATGGATTGCTCTTTTTTGTTAGCTGAAAGGACGATAGGGCTGAAATTTAGCAACAAAGATTGGGGATGGCTTATCTGGTTTAAGGTTTATTGATAAGAGAAAGGAAAGTATATGTGTTTGTTTTTCAGATTTGTAGGATTATGTATGTGTTTGTTTTTCAGATTTGTAGTATTAATTTGCTAACTGAAATATTAACTGCCTCAAATCCTTTTGGGGAGGAGGCAGGGTTATAGCAATTTTAAAGCCTTGAAATACTTATGTGTGACGTGCTAAAGAAAAAAATGCACTAATCTAGCAAAATCAGTTTTAAGGTGCTTATCACCTACGCATATTGTCTATTTTTATTTGCTGGGAATTGGCTGATTCCCCAGTGGGTGCTCCCAGGGTGCGCTGTACTCAGCCTTTGTTAAGATGCTCAGCTGACTAGTAATTACCTACTTTCACACATCCTCCTCTGTAGACTACACACTCCATGGGAACAGGAACCGTGCCTATCTTATTTATGCCCATATCTGCCAATGCCAAATATAGAGCTTGATACAAAGTAAGAGTCCATAAATATTTGATGATTAAGTAACAGTTGCCTAAGACAGTGTTTTACAAGATATAAGGAATTGAATGATAAAGCAGCTGTTTTATATTTACCACCCATTTTTGGTAAAATACTGCCCCAAAGTCCTCTAATAGTAGAAAGTAGCCACATTTATTTTTCAGTGCAACGATGGTAATACTAAATCAAAGACGTATTCAGTGCATGAAAAAAATAATCTTGATCTTCTCAAAGGAGGCTGCTCTGTTAAAAATAATGGTCAGGTAAGTCAAATTTCAGTCCAGAAACCATTTTCTATGTCACTGAACAAGAGACTCTTTCTTATTTTTTTAAAATCATATGCCAAGTTTTTTGATAATATTCATATATATCCATGCTTGTGTTTTGATACTATCACTCATTTTATTATGAAGGGCACAAAAACTCATTTCTCTAAATTTCAGGATCTTCCGCTCTAATCTCTGTATGTACTTTTATTTTAATGGTTATTTTTTTTTATTGATATTTTTGTAAATTTTGTGCTCTCTCTAGAAAGTCTGATGGTAATTTAAATTTTTATTGCTTTCTGAATTCCAGGCACATGAAATAGGCTTAAAATTATAGTTTGCTAAATAACCTTTGAAAATTATCCATAGATAGAATAATCCACTAATGATATCCTGATACGTAGCAGCTTTGCCATGCATCTTGGCAGCCTTTAGATCACGTTCCGTGAGGTAAGGTTCTCACAAATGCTTAATATGGTTCTGAGAGCCGGGGCTGTGGTGGGTTTAATAAGTCCCAGTCTCTTTACAGAAACCAAATTCAAAGACATTGTCACGATTTCTGGAGCAGCAACTGAGAATCACTTAATATTAGAGAGAACTGGTTCCAGGGGACCAAATTTATTCCCTGAAGTCAACTAACAATTTTTAGCTTGCTTATTCTTCCCCAACTCACCCTAAATTACAGAGCTTTCACTTTTTTGGCAACCACCAAAAGAATGACATCAAACCAGGCAGAGATCATCTCGTCCATACCTTCAATGTGTTCTTACTAAACATATTTGGAAAAAATAAGGTTCAGCATCCTCAATTCTGTAGACTGTTACACTATGTAGCAAACTCTTAAATCTCTGATATCAGTTTTTAGACTTTTTAACACATGAGAAACTGTCTTGAACTCATACCATGTCTAATTGCAAAAATGATTAAAGTTTAAAAGCAAACTCCCCCTTTAAATCATAAAAGCATTATGATTTTTTTCACCACTAATTTGTTTGTTGAATACTCTGTATGCCAGCACCATGTTCACTAACTTTTTTTAGTAACTTCATGAGCTGGGACTGCTCTAACCTCCACTTTACAAATGTGAAAACTGAGGCTGAGAGGGGGTGTCTTTTTTAAACTTATACAACTGGAAAGTGATAGATCAGCATCCAAACACAGCCAGGCTGATGCCAGGGATTAACTACTCTGCTATTGTAGAGGAGAATTTGTTTTGAATCTTGTTAAATATAACTCATCTCAGTTTCACAAAGTAAGTTATTAAGATCCTAAATAGATACTATAAAACCAGAAAGGTACATGATGGAATATCGAGGATAGAGTGTTTTAAAATACTCATGAGCAATATTTTATTGCTGCCACCAAAATCACTATTTAAGCCCACCATTCACCTATTTTAACATAAACATGAAAACTAAAAGAACATGAGTATATGTATAAAGGTTAATTTTGAATTTCAAGACATTAATTTATAGTAGCAGAAGTCAGTGTTGACATTTGGTATGTGTTGGGGACGGGTTAGGACAGATAGATGTGTTACTGTTTGTGCAGATAGACGTGAGTCAGGAAGACTTTAAACACACACAAAAAAATGGTATCTCTCTTTCTTGTTTCCTTTTATTTATTAAATAATAGTTGTGTACATTAACGCAATCATGGGGTACAAAAAAAATGGTGCCTCAATTAATCACCAAGTTCCTTCTCCAAACCAAGTTTGGGACACACTGGTTCGGAAATAGGAGCATATATAGGATTGGGCAGTTTGTCGTTATCAGTTGTGGGCACTCACTTTTTATTTGCTTTCTAGCCATAGATCTGCGGTTATGTGGGTCCAGACAGCAGTAAATCCACACTGTATTTCCCAGATGATCACTTTTCGGTTATTTTCATACTCAGGCACATTTACTGATGCAGGTGTTTCCCACCAGACATTCACCATTTTGCAGAAATCCTGCCCCTTGGTTTTTGAAGGCTTCCATCTTCCTCCTCTCTACATAGCCCTAAATATCATTCTACACTCATTATCCCATCTTTTCTTCCAGAATATGAACCTACAAGTGCCAGTGATCCAAGACCATTTCTAGTCCCCGAGAACCCCTTTTGCTCTTTTGTGGCTCCTTGATCTAATCCCCATCACTGGTCCTCCTTGGAGGGCCTATGTCCACACTATGTCGGAAAGTGTCTGTGTGACCTGCTGATGCTTCTAGTCGCTGCCTCCGTTTCCCACATCACCCTCAGTGCTCAGACCACACTCCCCACCAAACACCCTCAAGTTAAATGCCCAGAGGGCTCCAGGGACCGCCTTATTGCACTGTTGTCACTGTTATTGTTTGTTTTGTTTTGTTTCATTTTAAGACTAAAGACTTTAATAGTACATGGGCTGGAATTGATGGGAGGGTGTTACCATTGGATGCCCATCTCCACGGCCATGGATGTGCTGGAAGTGCTGTCACCCCACACTATGGTTTTCTTGATGTTGCCCATCAGCTCCTGATCCTGCATTTTGAGCCCAAGACAAGAAAGGGTGCAGAAGAGCTTCCTGGCTGATGGCGCAACCCATCACAAAGCCCACACTCCTGTGGGAGAAGCAGCTGGGTGGGACTGCCCACAGGGACCCATGGCCAGTGACCTTCAACTTGTGGCTTGGGCTACTCTGCTCTATGTCTCACAAGGAAAGCGAGGTGGAAGGCACTTGTCAACCCAGGAATTGCTTCTGGAGCACAGAGAAGTATTTCTGGAATCCTGGAACCAAGGACTGCAGCCACTTGGAGCAGTGGGCTCTGCCACTAATCAACCATTTTCTCCTGTCTTGTTCCCCACAGTCTAGGTGTAGCATGATGCTATTAACCATTCACTCCCCTTCCGAAATCTCTCCTGATATGGTTTTTTTTTTTTTTTTCTGACACGATGAGCTATTTTATGTTCTATTGATTTATCTAATTACCCATTAATTCATTTATCAAGCATTTATTAAAAGCCTATTACATTTATTAAAAGCCTACTTGGTTCATTTACAGCTAAGAAGTGTGGATAGAGAGATAAAAGGTAACCTCATCGTCAAGAAGGAGAAAAAAGGAAGGAAATACAGAAGAGTATTATAAACACATTATAGAGCCGGGGAAGATTGCTGTAAAGTAGAAACTTCCTAATTTCTCTTTTTCCTTTTTTATTAAATCACAGCTGTATACATTAATGCATTTATGGGGTACAATGTGCTGATTTTATACACAATTTGGAATGCTTACATCAAACTGGTTAACCTGCCAAGGAAATTCAAAGTGTAATTCTCTATGCCGTTATTTTACGTCCTTTCCCTGAGAGAACAACCCACTATTGCATAGGCAATTATCATAATAGCTAGATGTCTTGCAAGTATTAATTTCTGCCTCTGACTTTGCTCCCGGATAAGGCCAATTCTACTGCTGCTTGCTTTTTTTGATGATTTCGTCTCTAGCTCTGCTCTCTTTCAGCACTGACCATCCCTCACTTCATAGGGCCATCGGCAATGGCTTCTCTGTCTGGAAATCACGGGTGTGAATACTTTATATTTTCTAGTGTCTTTTACATTTTTATCCTTCTCCATTCCCATTCTTGCCCTTACAACCCAGGTCTATGTTGTTCATCAAGAACACTGGGAAAGAGTCTTTATTAAGGGGGAGGAATGTCAGAGGAGGGGGGGCAGGAGGCGGGATCTCTCCTAATGTGCACATTGTGAGCCTGTATAACACACCCCCTGGATGAGGTGCTCTTTTACAACTGGAACTTCACCCTGGAAGGGAGAACAATATAACCCAAAAATTTGTACCCTCATACTAATTTGAAATAAAAAAGGGAAAAATAGAGGAGACTTTATTAAGTCTATCTACTATTTCTTCTTCCTACCATTGTTCATTTTTATTACACATACAGTGATGCACAGTGAAAAACTGGATGCACATAAAACAACATATGTAACATTTTAGAGTTTGAAAATTATAAAATTATTTTTTTAAGCTTTGCCAATCTAGTGAGTATAAAACTGTTTCTCATTGTTTTAATTTGTATTTCTCTGACTAATAGTTAGATTGAGCATTTTTTCACATGATAGCTTCTGAGCTTCCTTTGCTACAAAATTCCTATCTAGTTTGCCTACCTTTTTATTAGCTACATACCTTTTTCTTATTGATTTCAAGATGCTCTTTATATATTCTGGGTTTTAACACTTTGTACATTCTATATACAGTTATACTCTGTTTTAATTATTCCTTTTTTTTCTATAAAGAATACATGCTACCATTAGAATTTTAAAACTATAAAATGGGAGTATTCATGTATAATATAAGTGCATTCATTGTACATATTCATGTTTGTTCTCTTGTAGTGCTAACAAACCCAGAACAAGAAAAGGAGGTAATAATCTTAGTACTTTGCACAAATTGCAGTAAATAAATAGATTAAAAGTTGTATATGTTCAAGGCTATACCTAGAGATTAATTTGCACCCTCTTTCAAACCTCGATAAAGACAATTTAATAATGCTATTTAGAAAAGTCCTCTACCAAATATTAAATCCATTTATGGCATCCATAAATGGCAAAACCTCATAATTAAATTCAAGGACATAAATTTTATAACAAGATACTATATACCTTTCTAATATATCTTAACACTAATAAATAAGATTTTTTATTTTATTGCACATATATTTTTAATATAATTCTGCTTGTAATGTTTTAGCCATACCAGCTTTTTTTGCTTGCAAGAGCCAATTTTGGACATCATTTTCTAATGTAATAAGGTTATGTCAACAGCTTGAAATCAGCCATAATGGGAATATTTACGCCATAAAAATTGGAAAATGTTTCAAATCATAGCTTCATCCCCATTTCCGATTATTAGTTTTGAAAATTTACCAACATACCATTGCCCACCTACCATTTTGTATAAATTATCCTTGTTAATGTCATTGGTAACCATAAAGATTGCTAAGTCTAATAGGCTTTTCTTGGTACTTTTAATTTGATCTCTCAGCCACTTATGATATCGTCGAACACTTTTCATTTTGAAATTCCTTCTTCAATTGGACTCTAAGATCTCTCTGATGCTCTCCAGCACTTTACTGATCCACTCTTCCTTAGTCCCTCAATCTACTAAATATTTTATCTCTCTGTTCTATATTGGATGCTTCAAAGTTTAATCCTCAGAGTTCTTTTTCTATCTACACTACCTTCCTAGGTGATTTCACATACACTCATGTCTTTAAATACTTTCCAAACATGGGGTTACTGAGGCTTCACAGTTCCTCCAATTAGTAGACCTGTAATTTCAACTTACAGCTTAATACATGTATTAGCTCATGAATGTCTAACAGACAACTCATAGTTAATGTGTTTGAAACCGAGCTCTTGATTGCTCTGTCTAAATTTGTTATCCAGTCTTCCCCATCTCAACATATTACAATTGTATTTTACTCACCCCACCCCCCCCAACCATGAAGTCACTCTAGGCTCCTCCTTTCCCTTACTCCCCACCTTATGGCCTCTCTGCTCTTACGATTGTGATCCAAGCCACAGTGCTATGGCCCCGGACTGCTGTCTCTTGGCTTCCACACTTGTCCTTTTATAGTGCATTCTCCCCAACACAGACAAAGCAAATCTTTGAAATCACAAGTTGGAGTTTGTCATTCCACCGCTTAAAACTTTGGATGTTTCTATCTGCTCCAGTTAACAACCCACAGAGCCCTCAGGAATCTGATGACCACCTCTTTGACTTGGTCTCCCTCCCTCTACTCCACACCTAGTCCCCTTCCAGCCACATGGGCAGGTTTTCCAAAAAGTTAGACTTATTTCTGGCACAGGACTTTTATATGTGGCTAGTCCCTCCATCTGGAATATTCTTTCCTCTCAAAGCTGCATGACTCACTCCTTCATATGCCAGCTTATCAAAGAGGCCACGATGGACCTTCTTTAGTCACTCCCTGCCATCTCCTCCCCACTTACTCTGTATTATTCTTCTTTAGGACATTTCTTACAACCCAGCATGGTATTTGTTTCTTTTTTATGTATTTCCTATTAGCACCGAGGCTAAGTAAAGAGACCCTGTTTTTCTTACACCTATATCCTAATAACATTAAAAAAAAAAAAAATGCTTTCTCTATTGAGAGCACTTAGTAAATATTTGTTACATAAAAATGTTTAAAATGACATTTCATTTTATTTATATGAGATTAGTTTTCCTATGTAAAGATAATTATGAGAAAAAGTAATTGACTGCCATGTTCTTCTGAAGTTTCTTCTATCCATTTTGTAAAAAGAATATGAAGCATAAGAAAGGTATTTTGTGTAGTGAGAAGTGATCTGCTCATTTGCCAAAGTATCTGACACAGAAAATCAAGTATGCAAAAAATATATAGTAACAAAACTTACGTGAATTCCACAGGTACTTCTGTACATTTAGCTGTAGAGAGGACAATCCTGGATAACTACAATCTTTCTAGGTGCAGAAGAGGGATCTGATCAGGCGCATATTGGATTTAATCTTGTTATTCACACTGGTTACAAAAGTTTGCTCTTCACCAGAGAAAAATATCATACAGACGTCCCATCAGGTCTGTGAAAAATTTCTGAAACCCTCTATTTGATATCTTCCTGCCAAATTCCTGCTGACTGCAAATGAGCACAAAATGTCAGCTTTTGTTATTTGAAGCACTAATGATGGATTTGAAATATTACTCTAACTTTGATTCCAGGATTCACTATTATGATTTAACTACTGCAGTATCCCACGTCCTGTTAACAGAAGAATCAGATTTTAATGATTTTAATAGGGAACATGATCAAATCCAAATAGTAAAAATTTGAGAGAACTATTTTGAGAGGATTTTTTCAATTCTAATCAACTTTTTAAAATCATGTCTATCTCAATCAAACATATAGTTTCCTGAGGAACAAGGGGAGTAAGGCAAAAGAACATTCTATTTTTTCTTTTGTAGTTTAAATTTTTCTTACAGACATGGCCAGGTATCAAATAACAAATATTTAATAACAAATCGTTTGAAAAAAGAACATAATTTACAGTTAGAAAAATCTTTGACAAATAACTTTTATTTGAGAATTTGGTGCTCAACAGCAAAGACACTTATAAAGTAAAAGGTATTATGCCCAATCTTTCTTTAATTCACCTGTCCATCTGTTTTCCTGGAGTGTGATTTTATCTCATTTAAGTGTTCATCATATCTTGTTAAGCTACATATCTAATTCATTTCTAGAACAAAGAAAAACTTAACTGAGATGTGGAGTGATGTCTTTGAAAGATCTCAAAACAAAAGCCTATTCTCCACAACTCTAGGTCAGTTTTAAAGATACCAATTGTTCTTGGAAAACTTAAAAAATCTGGTATCATTTTCCAGAAGTCTTTATGGAGGACAATTGTTAAGTGGCGACTGAGACCACTACTCTTACCTGAATTACCCATTGAGTTGTTACATACCTATCTGGCATTTTGGTTAATTGTTTTGGAAGATAATTCTGGTGGGGTTTTTTAGCCAACTATATTGAATGTTTAAAAAAAAAAAAAGAAAAAGAAAAGGTATTCCTCAAGTCCATGGTACAAATCCATAGCAGAAGAAGAATGAGATATCCAGGTGATTTTCCTCGTTATAAAATAAGGATCCAGACAGAGAGCAAATGATGCATTTTTGAACATTTAATTTAATCTTATTGGAAGAAGAAAAAGCAAAAAATGTAGAAATTATTTTAAAGTAGTTACCTTTTAATTCTAGGAACAAACATTTGAAGAGGTAAAATGGAGATGGACAGGAAAAACCTGAATGCTGACACTAAGAAATAGTGCCTATGAAGTAGATAATTTTATCAAAAGCAACATTTTCATGTCCTCAATTTCCTTCTCTGATATAAATTGCTATGAATTTATTATACACAAACATCTTTAAGTAAATATGAGTATATGTTACATGCTGCATACGTGCTATCTAGCAGTGCAGAGCTCTGTGCTCCATGTGGTGATGTGAAACAAGGGCAGGGCAACACCTGCTCTTACAGAGTTCCTAGTTGAATATGAGAGAGGGATTAGCACAGCAGTAGCCTGAGAATTAGTATATGATGTAGAAACAACTATCTAATGGTAATTCTTTGTTCTCCTGCCTGATTGCTTTAGATGGGGCCTCCCTGAGGCCCTTTATGCCAAAAGCTTTGAGTAAAACCCTAGAGACTTAGAGCTGTGCAATTCTTTCCCATATGAATGTTCCCTTGGTTCCCAGGCTACCAAGTATGGTTGTCAGATAAAATACAAGATGCCCATTTCAATATAAATTTCAGATCAATGACTTTTTTAAGTATACCTCATGCCATACATGGGACATACTTATATTTTAACATGTTATGTATATGAAATTCTCATTTAACTGGATTTTATTTGATAAATCTGGCAGCCCCACCCTAGGTATTCTCTTTTCCCTCAATGTGAGTTCCTTTCTCACTAACCATTCTCAGGAAAGGAAGAGTAATACCAGGTACCTATTTTTTGCCAATTCGTAGGTCAGAAGTTACAGTTATGGTAAAACAGAATGATAGTACAATAGGACTATAGTGCATGCACAGAAATGCTTGATTTGGCTACAGGTACGGTGGGACTAGGGAGCTGAGGATAAAGTGACAGATGAAGCAGGAGAGCATTCTGGGCCAAGAAAAGCATCTGTGAAAACACAAAGGCATTTGAGAATGTGGTATATTCTGTACCGGCAAGTTGTTGGGTGCTGCTGGAGTGTGGGAGGCAGGTGGGACAGCCAGTCGGAGATGAGGCAGAGGAGAGACCCTGAAGCATTTCCACTGCTTGTCTTGTGAAAGAGTTTGGGCTTCATCGTGCAGGGGGAGGGGAGTCATTAAGAACTTTAAGTGGTGAGCTACATGGTCAGAGTCTTAGATTGGGTTCCTTCAAAAGCAGAACCCGAGACCAGGGCTGCCATGTGGACAGTTTATTTGGGAAGTAATCCCAGGAAGTCTGAAGGAGAGAGCAGAGAGAGTGGGTCAGGGAAGGAGAAGTCAGGAAAAAGCAAATTGGGTAAATTGCTGCTGTGGACAGCAGGGCTTAGCTCTATTGGCACGTTCTTAGGAAGAATAGGAATGCGGCACTTGTCAGATGGTTCCCATTGCCCATGGTGAAAAGGAGGATGATTGATCGGTAACTCCCCAAGACCTCTAGACCTAGGATGTGTGTACATCAAGTAGGCTCCAGTGGCTTGAGGTGGAACACTGCATGAATTTGAGATGATGGCTAAAATTAGAAGTAGCCCAGGGATCAAGACGCAGGGCCCTGCACTGATAGTGCCTGCTACAATCAGAAATCCATCTGCAATTTACCCTGTAAATATAATTTGCTAAATTATAATCTAATCATAGCAATTAAGAGGTAATCGGTCACAAGAAACCTGAGTAAAAAAAAAAAAAAAAAAAAAACAACTAATGAATGCATATTGTAATGAATTATTTTTTATTTTTTCCCTTTTATTATTACTATTACTATTATTATTATTATTTTCTTTTTTGCAGTTTTTGGCTGGGGACAGGTTTGTACCCACTACCTCTGGTGTATGGGGCTAGCGCCCTACTCCTTTGAGCCACAGGCGCCGCCCTGAACTATTTTTTAGATTTACAACTTTTTTACAGGTTTTTTGTTTTTTTTTTCCCCCCACTGGGGTCAAGTTTGAACCCGTCACCCATGGTATATGGGGCCGGTGCCCTACTCCTTGAGCCACAGGCACTGCTCAAACTTAAAATGTTTTACACACATAATTCTTCGTTGCTAGTAATTTGTTTTCTATAAACCATGGAACAGCCAAAGCCTTCCAAAAATATGAAATCAGCAAAAAGATGTACAGAAAGAATGTAAACATTAACAATCTAGATGAAGAACAAACTTGCTTTTTAAAAATAGAGTAATGTATTTGTTGGTATGGTTTATATGGTGTTTTCAAGATTTTGAATGGATGTTCAAATACAAGTAAGTTGTCTGTAATGTAATTAGCTAAATTGGGGAAATAAAAGGAGAAGTACTATTTATCAAGTATCCACTGTGTGCAGCCTTTAATATCTGCTAATTTTGTGCGCTTCACAACCATCCTGGGAAGTAGGCATTATTAATCCTTATAACTAAAAAGAAACTGAGGATCAAGGTGCTTAAAGAGTTTGTTCAAAGTTGCATGGCTAGTAAAAGGTAAGATCAGGACTCAGGACCAAATCTTCTTAATTCCTCTTCCACTTTATTCTTATAAGCTAGTTATATTGCCAAGTAAAGCACTGAAATACTCAGAATTCTTTAAAAAATCAGATTACATTATTCCAAAGATACTAAAGCATATATTACAGAATTGTATGCTTATAAAACATGTACTGTGATGTTTTTATAATCACAGTAATATATATGATATTCAGGCCACATGAAAGGAATATCTGAAAGTGTTAGATTGTGAAGAAAGTTCCCTTGAGCATGAGCAAAGGTTTAACGAAAATAAAGAAGGATCGGTGTATTTGGTAAAGAGAGAAAAAAATGTTTTCTGTGGTCATGTTTTTCAACTTTAAGTATATTTGCCTATCATTTTAATATAAACAGGGTGTATTTATATAGCCCCAAGCAATAGGAACCAGATTTCGTGTTTCAAGATGCCAAAAAATATATCTTCAAGGATGATAAGCAATAACAGAGAAAAGTGAATCAAAAATATCAAGCTTTATCTGACTCCTGACCAACATTTTAATTTTATTGCACAAGTATGCCATGACAGATACATACAGTAGTACCACCACCCAACCCTGATGCAGGGAAGGGTCTGCCAGCATTCCTATTACAACTTAAAGGAACTTCTGATGTTTTAATGCACATGAAATCAGCATCTAGGTTCTCAGCAAGATGTGTTTTCATTTAAAAAAAAAAGTTTAAAAATCCCCCCAAACCTAAGTAGTATCAACTGGCTCTGGTAGGAAGGTTCATAGCATTTGCACACTGGTCAACCATTAGACCTAATGATGTCAGTGGAGTGACCGCATGGCCCTTATCTCAGAGACAATGACATGCATCCAAAGGATAAGGCCAGGGGAGAGACTTCTATTTCCAGGGCTACTGAGAGAGGTGCAACATCCAAATTCAGACTACTGCGGAAACTACTCACCTGGTAAGTAATCACCAAATCTTAATGTACATCATTACCTCAATGTTTATTTTATAAAGTGAAAAACTGTCATCAGTAAGAGGGGGGATTGCCTAATAGTAGGTGCGGAGTCTCTGGAAAGAGACTGCCTGGGTTTGAAGCCTAAGTACATTTAATTCATAGCTATGTGATCACAGACAAGTTGCTTAACCTCTAATACCCCCATTTCCTTCTCCATAGCATTAGACTAGTAATAGCACTTATCTTGTCATGTTAAGTATTTAAATAATGAGTTAATACAAATAGTGCTTGGAACAAATGCCATACAGAAAGCATTCATTAAATGTTGAAAATAAAGTAAAAAAAAAAAAAAATGTTTGCACCCATTTTGGATAAGTAAATCTATTCTCTAACCATATAGGAAGGAGAAAAGTATGAAATTCCTCTGTGTGTGTGTGTGTGTGTGTGTGTGTGAAAGTGTTGTCCCCTAAAATACAGGTCCTGTGGAAAATTTTCATAGTTAAATATTAAAACGTTTTATGAAGATAATAATAAAAAAAATATATATATATATATATTTCTTAGAGTGTTTAATATTGTAGTGAAATAAACCTACTGTAGGCCAAAATGTATGTATGGAACTTTCATGGTGGAGATGAGGACAAGTGGACCAGCAAGTGCATTTGGCATTATGACCCATTGTCTCAAATGGCATTGTTTAGTAGAAATATGCCTGCCACTTATGCAATGATTTCAGAAAGTGCATGTCACAAACTCGTAGCAGCTTTAATTTTGTTGTGACTAGAAAGTGGGTATGAATACATGTATTTATACAGACATTATTATGAAAAAATATAAAGACTTCTAATGTAAAGTTAGAATTTATTGTATACTAATAATTATTTTGTAGGAAGGAAGAACATTTGCTTCTGGAAGCTGCCTGACCACCACAATGCAGTCCCCTAACACATCAACTTTCAGGTTTCCTTTTAAACACACTTCAACCTAAGAATATCCCACCAATTCAAGTGAGGACTGGGGCCAGGGGAAATCTTGAGTCCTAAGTTAGCAAACTGCAGAAGGCAACTTGTAAAGGCTCATGGTAACATACATATGAAGAGATTCACAGTGTTTGGTCCAATAAAACATTAAAGATCGTTTTGTTTTATATTGGCTAAGACTTTTAGATTTTCTCTAACTGGCATTTTTCACATCATGCAGTTCTGTCAGTTGTGACAGTCAGGGCCAGGGAACATGTGGGGAGAGGAATGTGGATGTGAGATGCGTGGGGGACCCACAAATCCTGCCGACATTGCTCCTGCCTTTCCAGCTAGTTCCCGTAGACTTCTCTGCGATCTTTCTGTCTCCTGTGGGTGCCAAAGAGAAGTAAAAGCTTAGCTTTTTTAATACTTTTACATTTTTCTTAAAAATAGTATATTCTAAATCTCACATTTTAATAATCTCCTTTAGGGAACGTTAAGTAATAGTGGCTGCATACACAAACAATTTATCATGTATATTAAAATATTTTAAACTGCGTTTACTAAACTGATTTCCTATGGAGGTACTTCAGTTAAATTTGAAGTAACTGAAATAAAGTCTTCCTGATAAGCAAATATTATAACTTTAAGAATTTAAATTTGTAAATAGGGCAGACCTTAAGTTCTTTTGGAAGCTTCAACACTACACATAAACTTAATAAGATTCCTACATAAAAATCCTCAGTCTAAATTATTATGCTACTTATTTCTCATTATATTTACCCTAAGAAGATAACTTTCTATGATTTATAATTACACAAAGTATCAAATATATACAGATTATTTTTAATTAGGAATATCAATAGTATGGTTTTAAGTATTTTGAAAGTTTCTTTATGTTAAACATAAATAAGCTAGGAGTTGGTAGATGCTTGACATAAAGATAAGGATTACCACTGAGTTTGTTTGAGATAGTTAAGTACTGCTATTTGGACTAAGATGTTGAAAGGATTCTTATCCATGACCCTAATGAGATACACTGACCTCTAAAAAGGTCATAGGGGTCACCATTTCTTTTTATGGCTGAGAAGTACTCCATAGTATACATATACCCATCTTATTAAGACATTCATGTATTGGGGGGCATTGGGTTGGTAACTTTTTGATGCTTAATTAGGCAAATACACTTTCCATTTAACTTCAAATAATTTTCAAATTATTAAAAAACTTTGAGCTTAGGGGATTCTCCCATTTTTTATATTCTTGGGACTGTATGATTGATATGGATATTTGAATACTTGTTTAAATGTCTTTCAAATGACATGCTTCCTTCAATCACAAGTGCCTTATGGCTTTTTATACACTGTATTTTTTTCAGCCAACCAGACTTAATACTCTCCCATTGACATTTACAGCAATCTTGGCTAATGGGAAACCTTTGAAGATTGCCACTCATATCCATTTGAAAAGACCCCAATAGTCTTTCAAAATTATCTTGCTTTCTTGCACTGGTTCTTCTGGGTTCATTTTGTCCTTCCTGCAGATTTGACATTAGCCATATTTTTAGATTAAGCTCAAGTTTTAGTAGGGAAGGGGCAGCACCTGTGGCTCAGTGATTAAGGCACTAGCCCCATATACCGAGGGTAGTGGGTTCGAACCTGGCCCCTGCCAAACTGCAACAAAAAATAACCCGGCATTGTGGCAGGTGCCTATAGTCACAGCTACTCACTTGGGAGGCTGAGGCAAGAGAATCGCCTAAGCCCAAGAGCTGGGTGTTGCCGTGAGCTGTGACGCTACAGCACTCTACTGAGGGTGACAAAGTAGACTCTGTCTCTAAAAAAATAAATAAATACATATAAATATAAAAAAAAAGTTTTAGTAGGAAAAACAATACCATCAGGAATAGTAATCTAGGAGAGGTCATGGTAAAACATTTCTTCTGGCCACATTGCTGGACAAGCTCAGGAAATAAATGCATATTGATATTTACTACTTAGTTCTAACAACAGAGCGTTTATACACTTCCAATTCTAAAATTATCTCTCTACACTCTTTAAATAAAAAATTTCATTCTTTGGGAAAATAACAGTGCATATTTATCTGACAACAAATGATCCAAAATAACAATGCCAGTAATAATGCAAACAGCAACATTCCTGAATGAAGTTCAAGGTTGAGAGAGGGCAGAGGGAGCCATCTGCCTGGTGGGAGGACTGTCTTGTCACTGTCTTCTTAGACCTGCTGATGCTCGGTGATGATAAAAAGCAACTTCGTTCTTGCCATTATTTGTAAATTCTTTCAGGCAGTGCAGCTTTATTGCCTTAACTGAGGTTCTCCTAATCCCAAATCCCCTTCCTGAGCCCCCATATGTGATTGCCATCCTCCAGGTGTGTGCAGTCAAATCTCTTTATTCCAAAGTCACTCTTACATTCTCTTTCAGTTTTGCTATGTAAGAGCCTCCCTGGTCGCTGCTTCCCTTGCTTCAGATCCAGATGGTTTTTTATTTAGATCCAGTGCCATTTGTATGGCTGACAGTTTAGAGTCCTTTGAAGGTGACTTCCTTAAGCTACTGTCACGAAAGGGGGTGAAGTCCCACTTCCATCCCACCTGGAGAAAATGGGAGAACTTAAACAGCTCCGTATCCAAAATTTGGTACATGAGTTTTATTTCACCACCATCTGGTTAATCTACAAAGACATAATGTATATTTATAAGTGCAAGATTTATATATTTCAGTTCTGGCTAGCACACAAAAGAAGAAAAATCTGCTTCCTACTATTTAATTCCTAGTGATATTAGAATTGTTATATTTCACATATTCAAATACATCTACTTTTCTAAATCCTATTCTGTTATCAAAGCTTTTAAATTTATCTTGTTCCCTTTTCAAAATTACAATATTTTCATTTTATACTATGCAACATTCCCTTGATGCAGCCTTCCTGATATGTATTGCTACAATAAAGTTTGCAGAATAAAGATTCAGATGACTTCATAGCTCGAGTCAGATCAACAAAGAACTAAGTGTAAATATTGGTTCTTTAGGTTTTACCAAAACATTCTCTTTTGACTTATACCATGAGAGGTTATATAAAAAAATGTAATTTCAATGTATAACATGTGCACAATGCATGAAATTATGTAAATACATATGAATGTGTGTGTATATGTGTTTATAATTGTATATATTCTAATTTTAACTAAAGATAGCCCTGGGGAAAAGACCTGAAAATTTTCAGTGGATTTATCTTAGTGCTTCTTAAATTCATATTTCTAAAATCTAATTTTAAAAAAGACTAACTGGAGTTTTTCAAGATAAACTGTACATAAAAAAATGCATCACCAAAATTTTATACAGATTTCATAAATTAGTGCATCTGCTAATAGAATTTATTCATTAAAAATCAGTTTTTTCTATTTGCAAAAGTCATTATTGCATCAGAGTCTATGTTTTATAAAACATTAATCTGAAAGCTTAGACATATAGTTTTTGAATATAAGTCTAACTTCTTCATGAAGTCAAGATTTTCCCAGTGCAACATTTCCAGTTCTACTTTTTGTAGCAATTGCAGAGAAAAAACACAGAACAATGTTATTAAAATTTGGGGTACATAATTAATTTGTGTAATTTTCTCAAACAATATATTTTAATCTATTTGTATATATAAAAGGCACAAATGATTCATTAATCAAGTAGGGAGGATTTCCTACTTGATTAATCGTTGATTTGATTTCCGACTTTTTAGAATCACAGTTTTGCTAATGGTGAAAACTTAAGGCTGTCACCTTTTTTCTTTATTTCTGCCTTAGTCTTCGATTTATCCCTTAGCCAGGGAACTGTTCTCATTCCAAAGTTAATATCTCCTTTTAACTTTAAATCTATGGGGATCAGGAGAAAGATTTACAGATTTAAATGTAGTTTTTAGCTTCATACATATATATTCACAATGCCATCCTGTTTTGCTGGCTGAAAATACATTAACACCTGCTAGCAAATAATCAAACACAAGCTCTTTACATTTCATAAGGTTACCAACAGCAACTCCATGATTTCAATTGTTTCTAACAGTTTCATTTAATCATTCTTGATATCCTACATTCTCAATAGATCATTTTAAATTCAATATATTTATAATGATTGTGTCAAACTCAGCACTCCAAGCCGATTTTGGAGAGAGTTGCTTTTTGTAACATATATTTGAATTTCAGTGTACTAAAGACTCCTCACATACAAGCAACTCTTCCACTCTGTCCTCTTGTAATTTAGCCTTATTGTAAGAAAAGAATTACTCTAATTTGATTTATCTCTAATTATTGAAAATTTAAGGTTCAGGTCTGGAGATGTAAATTCCAATTACAATAGACTTCCCCTGAGGAAGTATCATAGATTTTCTAAGCCCATTATTTATGAGCTATGTCCTCTCAGGGGTCGAAAACCTGAGGGATAATACCTCAAGGACAAGATTATCTGTGCAAAGGTTTCTGCTTTTGTGCAGGGTTTTTAATAGGAATCTACAAAGGTTTCTCCCTGGTTTTCTTTTGCTTTCCTCTGCCTTCCTCCACCCTCTTCCTTCTCTTTTTTCTCCCTCCTTCCCTTCCTTTCTCTTTTCCTGCTTTCCTCTTTACCCCTTCCCTGACTGTTGGAGTAGCTTGAAACCTCTCCTGATCTCTGATGGCAGCAATAACACGTGTCCTTTGTAAGTCTCAGCATTTTCCAGCAGATGCGGCAACTTCAGGATTGAGGGGTTCTGACATTTTTCTTGATGTTTGATAAAACTAAAACCATGAGAGCTAATTTTGGGTATCTCCAGTGTTTTAGTTTCAGGTTTTAGAGATCTGAAACCACACAAGTTCAATATTTTTTAAGTAGGTAACGCGTTCCTCTTCTAATCTTTAAAATGAAGAAATCTGATGATAATGTTCATCATAGGTTACCCAGTTTTTTTTCTCATAAGAGAAAAATCTAAAATGTAAATATGGGTGATGTAAAGATTAGATAGACAAATAGTCAAGCTCAATTATTTTCCTACCTAAAATGCCAATGTGTTTCTGAATTGAAATTTGCTCAGGGATAGAGTTAGTCCAAAGCTGAAAAGATATAAGTTAAATCATATTTTTATGTCTTTTCTCAGCTAAAAAAATATAAGCAGGAAAGGGGGAAAAAAATAGGTCTTGTGGATTTCATACAAGATGATTCGTCTATTACTGAGGGGAAGGACTGTTACATACACACATAAAGTGACTTCTCCCCAAAGACTAAAATTGAAAATATGAACTTAATTCCTTAGAACACCATTGTTCAAATCTCCCCATAATACTGGTGATTGCCCATTTTCAAAGAGTATAACAGAAGAGCATCTGAGTCCATGAGATTTTTCACGTTGTGGTTCAAGGTTAATAATCACATACCTAGTGGATGGTGAAGGCATTGACTAAAGTCCGGTGGCAGAAAAGTTCCAGAGAAGCCCATGAAAGGAAAATGATGAAGAGGACAGAAAGTGGAAGAGTTTTCTCTGGTGATCTGGGCTCCAAACCAAAGCCCAGGACTTTGTCATTTTGGTAAATTGGAGAAAAATGGCTGCTTGTGAGTTAGAAAGCAGGACCTCTAAGATTAGAAGGTAAGGGTCCCACACAGTTTTGTTATAGGGCCTCTGACTGAACAGTATTCACGCCAGAAATATCTCCCTTTCTACTTTGGGAGAATATACCCAAATGATTAAATGGCAGAGACGCACACCCCAGACAACGGAAATGGGATTAGAGACATGGAGACAACTAGAACTAGCAGCTTCCTCTGGTCTTTAGAAAGAGGGAAATGCAACTCTATCTTTAGGGAGTGTGATGCCAGCAGTTGCCATCTCTATAAGGTCTACAGAGATTTGGCTGACCTCAATTCCCCTAGCCCTCCAGCAGTCCGCCTCTGGCCCTCCACCCCAAGCATCCACAGGCAGCTCTTGTCAGTTGTCTCAAGGCGACAACATTCAGAGCCTACTGCATAGGGCAGTCTGTGGGTGGAAGCAGGTGAAGGACAAGGAAAGACAGATGTTAGGAAGCTGCAGAACTCCACAAAATGTCAAGTGGGAGACCAGGGAGTGTGACTGGACTTCTGCTGAGTTGGCTGGGGGGCCTAGAGTTGTACAGCTGTAACCTTTTGTTGACCATACCAGTTGGTAACGTTTAGGATATTGTAGCACACGCGTCACATTTTAGTAACTTGATGATTTTGCTGAATGAATTACAACTTAATGTAAATATTTACCATCATTTACAAGTATTTTATGAAATGATTTTTGGCTGCAGTGTGGCATTCTATCATATGGATATACAACATAATTCACTTAACTAATCTTCCAGATTTAAAACTTTAAGATTGTTTCTATTTTTTTCAGATTTTAAATAGTGCCTCCATGAGCACATTTGTAGATATATATTTGTGACAAAATTTTGTGTAAATCCCCAATAACTTACTGGATGAAAGTTTTATAACTTTTTCCATTTTTGCAGGTTTCTGTAAGTCATAAATAGTATTAATGTTCATTCTTTTTTTCTTTTCCCCATATTTAAAAAGCCACCCTTTGTTAATGAGCAGCATATTTGTAAAAATATTTTTAAAATGGAAATTATATTTATTTAATGCTTGGTTGCACATTACACGTATGGCCCTAAAATCTATCTTTGCATTGGGATTTGCCTCTGATAATTAAGCCAATTTTAACAAACTTGAGGAAATGTTTTTTCTCTGAAAGACTCTGTCTTATTTTTACATATGAAGAGGTGTCACTTCCTCAAGGTCAGGTGAGTTATCAGATTGAAATCACAACTCTTCAAATCACAATAACAGAAAGAATTTTGAGTCATCTCCCTGTTGCAGTAACAACATCCAGATATTTCAATACATTTACATTTCTATTCACCTCCACAGAGACAAAATTATTTACCACATGAATTGGTAGTCATACTACAATATGAATGTAACTTTTTTACAAAAAAACTCATTTTTTTCTAAAGCATTTTGGAAGTAAATTAAATATTAAAATTCATGCCCAGATTTTTTTTTTTTCATAAAGCTGTCAACTTCTCCTTACCTTAAAAGTAAACTATGTGAGACAAGAAAAACAAAAGCTGGACAAAGAGACATCCAGCCAAGAATTCTGCATTGGAAGAACAACATTCAGCTCCTCTACCTGGCTGCAAATTGCCTCGCTGATAATGAGAGTAACAGTAGTTACAACAGAGAGAGATCTATGTACTGGCCTCTTAATATATATAAATTAGTTCTCCTAACAATCTCGTGAAGGAGGATATTGTTTACAGATAAGGAAACTGAGGCTTAGAGACCTCTAACACTTTGCCCTAATTGTGTAGACAGTGAGTAACTCAGGTCTACAGAACTCTAGAGCGCACATGTCTCCATCTGTGCCCCACTGCTTCCAACACAAAGTTTTATGATTGGCTCCTTCATCTCCTGCACCTTATTATTTAATATATTGAAAGACTTTCCATTCTTTAGCCTTGAATTACATTGTAAAAGGAAAAGTCCCCTTCTGTTACTTAAACTAAACCTTCATTTGGGGTAGAAGGGGTAGCCTGGGTGGTGGTGGTAAGATAATAAAAAGGATTGGAAAGTCTTCTGGAGATATGGAGGTTTGGGGGCTGTCACACTAACTACTTTAAAGACACATACCTGGCAAATATTCCTCAGAAAATAACAGGGAATGATTAGGGTGAGAATATACACTTTTTCTTTAACTGGTTAGTGGGTTGATGTTCATTTGCAAATGGAACTATTCATTCAAGGAAAAAAAAAGAATGAAAGATGAGTCATGTACCAACCTTGGGTTGAGAAATATGGCATTTCACCTCCTTTCCTTTGGATATCCTCGCTAGATAAGTCTGCAATGATTTGTAAAAATACAGTTCAAATCAACCCATCTATATACTTACTATTAATTACTATTCATTAATATTTTTCATTGTAATTATTCACTAAAAACAAAGTGTGTACATCTGATAATGTGGCAGAGCTGAGATTCTGAAGATAACTAAGATACGACTCTTATCCTAAAGGATGTTACTATCTAAAAAGAGAGAAAAAAAAGAAAACTCCATCATTAGTAATATTTTTAAAATATTGATTAGTATGCTTTTATTTTCCAAACATCCTGGTAAGTGACCTTCCCCATATTTGGGCAGCGTTAGATTTTTGTAACAAAGAAAAACAGTCACTGTTCAGTGTTTGGCCTCCAAATAGACTTTGAAGGCCCGTGTAGAAAGCCAATGCTTTTGTCTGCAGGAATTAGGCCTTGGAGAGGGAAACATTTTGAGAATCAAAAGACAGTATCACTAAGGAATAAAACATAAGAGGTATCTACTTACGATATTCCAGAAACCAACCTTACCCCAAGGACAGAGGGGAATTTGAGTGGTGAGGAGAGAAGTTGTGGAGGTTTTCAGCGCCTAGGATCACCTGCTGTGAAGCCACAGTGCGCAGGAGTCTCTAGATCACCATTGTTCTTGGCCAGCACTAAGGGCAACCTAGGAGCTGAGCCAGCCCCCACCTCCCTCCAGTATCATTCAACACCCTGTGGGGCACCAGCTGCTCACGCTTAAGCTGGAAACTCAGCTGGTTGCCATCTGATCAGGGCCTGACAAGAGTCGCCTGTCCTGTCCTCCCCTTTGACACCTATCTATAGTCTAACATGCAGCTCTTTTGAATCATCCCACAGGTCCAGTTCTTTTCAAAGGCTCAGGGAGGGTCAGTGCCCTGGAACTGAGAGTGGCAATGGTGCCGGGAAAGGTAAAGCCACGAGCGGCAGCGGGCACTGCGGCTCCGCTGCAGGCAGGGGCAGTGCTGTGCAGTCCAGCCCTCTGGGTCCTTCCTCACTGCCCACAGAGCCCCCAGGGTTTGGCTGAACTTACAGTGGCCCAGTGCGGAGGTCCCACTTCCCAGCTCGGTGCTAGCCCTCTTTTCTGTTCTTTTGCTCTTTCCCAAGTACCAGGCAACTCATGACTTCTCAGCTTCACCGTTTCTGTCCTGCTCTCACCGTACAATACACACAGGACCAGACAGCTTTTTGAAAAAATACAATTTCTATCTTAGAAATCCATGTGGATTAACTTTTTGTCCCCCAAGTGGTCCACCCTCACCCTTCTCCTAAGTGAACCAGTTTGATTCATTAAACTCTACATAGGTGAAGGGCTAGGGGTGGAGATACGAGCTGTTTATTGAATAGAAATGTGACTGTATCAAATTAAAGATTTACCGTACGACTGAAATAATAAAGTAGGTAAATATTACTTACTACATTACCCAAATGATACATCAAATTACTTAAATTGCTGTACCAAATTACTTAGCTGGATCTTACATGTGCTTCATTCTAACAAGTTTGCTGGACACTTTAGTAAAGAGGTCTGTCTCAAGGAAATAAATTATGTCAGAAACTGAACTTATGCCACTAATAACATGATCTGAGCCATATTACTAAATGTGACAGATCTGACATTAGGTGACAGTAACAAATTGACTTAATTAAGTATTAATAGTAATAAATCGAGACAAGATTTATATATGTGGTCCAATGTGACTTTCCTATCAATAAAACACTGTAATCTTGTTGCCCTCAGGGGAGATAAATTTCTAACACTTAGGTCAGTGTAGTAGCTACTTCAGGATGAGGCTCACCTGTCATCAGCAGGTGTATCTTTAAACATGTATGATGGCTTGTTAACATAGGTAAGTGAATTGGTCACATACTTAGCATTAGACTATTTATTTTAAGGCTACAGAAAACATTCAGAGCTCATGGGGAAAATGAGAAGGCCCTTTGAACTTTCAAGAAACAATATTGAACTTATAAATATTTTTGGGTGTGCACATTCTATCATGTAATTGTAATATGGAGTGTAATTGTCCTCTCTCCTGGGACCATAATTTGGTGGCTTAATAGTCAAAATCAGCCTGCAGATGTGAAGACTTACTGCGTGTGACCCATAGTGTTTTAAACAGAGGGCCATTTCTGGGAAAGAGTCTAGATTTTTAAATTTCATTGTGGAAAATCAGGCATCAGTGGCACTCTCACCCAGCAACCCCTGGTTAGAGATGAGCACGTGCTGTCTTATTTGGGTACAATATCCATGTTCAGGGTTGCCGTGATCTTCCCTCCGTACTCCTCAGCTCTAGCGTCCTTCACTCATGTGTGTGGGTATAACCTTCTAAGCCCCTGGCCTCCGTAGGAATTTTTCACCTTTGTTGGAGATGTTCAAAGGAGGCTCAAATAGTACAACATAAAGAAGTGAAGAGCAATAAACACTAGAAAATTCAAAGAATGTTTCATGCATTAAAAGTTTTAATCTGGGATTAAAATTTAAGGCAAATTTAAATGGACTTGGGATAGTCAAAGGGGGAAAGGAATGTTCTTAGTATGAAAACAGAGGATGAGTGAAGGCATCAAAGGCAAGAATGATCAAGGAACCTGGACTTCAAAGATCTGGGCAGGTAAATCAGACAAACATCCCACAGGAAAGAACAGAAGATGTTTATGTTTAGTCTAGTTGAGTCAGAAATAAAGATGAATTAAAGGAATTTTAACAGGGAAGTAAGACAATGAAAGTGGTATTTTATAGGTAATTGTAGGTTAATCAATTTGCTGAGACATACTAGTTTCAGAGGGACCCAGGAGGAGGTTGTACAGTGGTCAAGTGTGAAATAAAGGGAATGTCTTCCTGGAGGTCTGTAGCCATGAGAAATGGAAGGAAGGCTGCAGGTGAGATGTTTTGAAAGATAAGGCAAGTGTCAACATTTTCCCACAGTTGGTATGTTCTTAGGTAAATGGTTACTCTGACTTTAAAATATTAGATGCAAACCTTAGATTAAATAGTGGTCCTGGTTCAAGGTCTGGTTCAAGGACCAGCTGACTCTATTGCCTGGCTCAGATGCACCTGGCTAAGGAATGGATTCCACATTCATTAAGATTTACAGGTATTTCCATCCACATATTAATTAAAATTCCTTCTACATGAATGGAAATATTACATTATCAACACATTTCTATTAAAATACTTTACACACTAAGAGGATTTTATATTTTCATTTAGAAGCCCTGCCTCTAAATTTTAATTGGAAAAAAACATTAAATGTAATTATTTCATAAATTAATTAGTATTGAAATAGTATCTATTTTTGTATCTTGGTATTCATTGAATTAAAAGCTATTTCCAAGGCCAGTTGTTTCTCTGTTGTGCACTCCATGCCCTTAGCCTTTATCAGAACTCTTCCCCCCTTATCAAAAATTATCTTCCCTGTGTCCGAGTGTCTCATTAACTCACTTACCTTGTAATAGAGGATAATTATTTTAATGTAGTTCTTCTATAGGGAATAAAGGCCATTAGGTAGAGCTTAGAAAAAATAAAACTGATTTTTGAGTTGATAAAATATCAACTAGTCAAAATCATCTGAGTGATATTTTGAGTTACACAAGACTGTAGTGATTAATCTAGTCCCCTTACTTTCTAACCTGTTGGTCAGAAAACTGAGGCCCAATTGATGGCAAGTGATGGAATGAACCAATACAATTGCCTATGTGTGAATAACACAAAGCATTTTCCTTCCAATCCCAGGAATCTGGGTAAATTAGCTCCTACTTAAGACCTTCTCTGATTCTCTGTAAGTTCATGTATGTACTATCCAGCCATGCAATGGGAGAATTCTTGAGCATTGCAGATAATACGTCTCATACCACTTAGTTATTAGAAGGCATAGTAAATTCTTCTTCCGAGTAATGGTAAAAGACATGCTTATGAGACATCCAATGAGTTATTTGGTGCCCAGATCATCAAGGCCTCCTTAGGACTTACATGTATCTACCATATTTCAGAATTGGTGGCATGGAGTCTGAATTTCAGGCATGCTAAATTTTATTCTACTTTACTGACATTACAGAAGCCTAAAGCCTGAAGTTCAAAAAGCCTATACCTTAAGTTAAACAGTCCTGATCTAAGGTCTGTTTTAAGGATCTGCTGTCTGGCTCTGATGCATGTAACTATGGAATATATTGCATCTTTATTTAGATTTATAGGAATTTTAAGCCACATATTAATTAAAATGCTTTCTACCTGAATTGAAATATTGCTGTATCAACACATTATCTAATAAAACAATTTATATACAAAGAATATTTTATTCTCTCATTTTAGAAGATCCGCCTCTAAATTTTAATGACTTGACTGGACGTTGGCCAGTGTAACTGTCCCTCTACAGTTATCATAAATCTAGATCTCTTAAAGATGACTTTACTAGATGCTGTTTTAAAACAAAGAATCAGTTCAAGATCCTCCTTAAAGCAAAAGCAAATTGGTATATTCATGGGTCTAGAATAACATATATTCTAGAATATATATTGAATGTTCAGTTCATATTCAATATATATTCACTTCATTGTATATATATATATATACATTGTATATATATGTATATACAATATATTGTATATACATTGCATACAATATATATAAATGAACTGAATAATTAAAATTAAAATATAATAAATTCTATTTTCCATGCAGTAGGAAATACCTTAAATTTGCCTTTTACAGTAATTTCCCAGTCAAAGGAGAAAACACACAGTGTGCAAATAATGCACATAGCTACATTTTTAAAAGGTATGCACATTATATAATATGAAATATGTCACTATTAGTAATAACTTCTGGAAGAAATATGAATTAGTTGTATTTAATGATATATTTAATGTCCTTCTAAAATTCTTTCCAAAATGAGTTGTTCATCTTGTTTTAAAAACCAATGATCATTTTAAGAAACTGAAAGTTAAATACCATGCTGGACTTACATTAAAAATGACATACTAATGCATAACTCTTGTTTAGCAGATAGGAAAGAGTAGAAGCATTGAATGTGTAGAAAGTCCCTTTCAGAACAGTAATGTTCCTACCATAAAAACTGGCGGGCTTTTGGTTTCTGAAGGCATCTTTGCTACCTAGGATTAGATGGAATATATCAGCACTGTCTTTTGAAGTTCTTTTATAATTTTATGTTATTTTTTAGTTTCAAAATACCACTTATTTTGGCATTTTTAAAAATCTGGAATCTGAGTCTTTTATGAGTACACAAACCAGAAAGTTTGAAGTCCCATTCAGATTGTAGCGTATACCAGTACTTTGATATTTTCATGGCTCAGTAATACATACTATCACTTTGTGCTGTATTCCACGTCTTGTTTACTCTTTCATCATTTGATGAACATTGTGGTTTATTTCCACTTATTGGCTGTTATGAATAATGTAGCTATGAACATTTGTGTATTTGTTTGAATGCCTATTCTCATTTCTCTTAGATATATATGTAGAAGTGAAATTGCTTGGTAAGATGGTATAACTCTATGTTTAGTCTTTTAAGGAACTATCAGACTATTTTCCAACATGGCTGGAGATGTCACATTCCCATCACCGTGCTATGACCTGAATGAACCTTGAAAACCTTGCGAAAGAAGTGACACTTCATGTAAACTGGGTGAAGGAAGTAATGCTTCATGTTCAGTGCACAAACAGAGTTACAAAGAGCCACATATTGTATGATTCCATTTGTAAAGAAATGCCAAAAATAAGCAAATCTATAGAGCTCATAAGTAGATTGTTTCCTAAGGCTCAGTGGATTTGAAGCCAATGAGAGGTAACAGCTAATGGGTACACAATTTCTTTTTGAGGTGATGAAAATATTATAAAATTGTATGGCTATGCCTACACAATTCTATGAATGTACTGAAAACCACTGAATTGCATATATTAAGTGAGAAAAATTGTATCATATGCAAATAAAATTATATGTCATTATGGCTCATGTTAAAAAAAATGAAGCTGTATTAAAATTTCTATTGAGACAAAAGTAGTCTTCAGAAAACGCTCTGATCATATTCTTTCCCTTATTGTTTTAATTTCAATTTCTCCAAATAGTAATAATATTCAGCATCTTTTCTTACAGTAGTGGTTTATTTTCCCTAAACGAACCTTGGTTCTATCTGTTTTAGAAATTAAACTTTGGCCAGAATACACAAAATAAACTTTGAACCACTTACTCAATTTCTTTGCTCTTATAATCCTTGATTTTGTTTTTTATAGCACTTATTACTGGCATCTTATGATTTATATTTGTAACATTCATTGGCTTATCAAGGCCCATACTTGATGGTAAGCTTGGTAGGATAGATAGAGGCTTAATCAGTTTTGTTTGTTACTAGAATCCCATTGCCCCCAGGGCTTGGTAGCTGCTTAAACAAATGTGATGGATGGATGGATGGATAGATAGATAGATAAAAATAAGTGTTTTGCAAAACCAATTCATCACACTATCATTTCCTTAAGATTTATCCCACTCCATAGAGTGTTTCCATGGGGTCAAGTAGTGGAAGGGGAAGGAATAGAAGTCAAAGTAGCCCATAAGAGAATGAGACCACCTATTTCAGGGCATCAGAGAATCATAATACTGATATTAAATCACTTATGATAAATCAAACAACCTTTACTTTTGGAAGATTACTTTGTGCCAAGATTTTGTCCTGTATTCCCTGTATATACAATAAAATAAGTGACATTATACTTTGTCATGAGACAACGCTTTAAGTGATGCTTTTAAATATATATATACTGTTCTTAAAACAACTCCTTCCTGGTTTATGTTTATAGTAAATAAACTGCTATGCACATTTGGGGGTAGCTGATAGAAAAAGGAGTTGTGGTTAGCAGCCAGTGAAGGAGGACTGACGCCTTCCTCATTAGACTATCTGTCTTAATACTTTACTCCTAATTTTTTTTCCTCAATAAGTAACAGATATTTTATTTTTATCTTCAGAGGTGCTCGTGCTAAGCTGCCAATGAAATAAAACCGAGTTGACTCAAGATCTGTGATGTGATATACTTTAGTTATTTTTGCTATATTAGGAGATCACTCTTCTATGGGAACTCTTGAAAGGGGCTTGCTTTCTGACCCACATTGTATGTCCACATTTAAATCACATAATTTTAGACTAACAACACCTTGACTTTATGTTCATTACAGTTTTGTGTTTGACATAGAAAAATATTGACTATTATATGCACAAAACAAAAGGAGAAAAAAAATAAAGCCAATCTATGTAATTTCAGGATGTATTGAATTCATACTCATTAATTCAGGCTTTGAGGAGCACAAATGTTTTCAAAATAGTGAAGTGTTTGATAACCTTCCCCCCAATATATAAACTCTGATCGCACAAATGTTGATTTTATCTGTCAAAAGCTAGTTGAAAACTGAGAAAATAAAACAGCAAAAATATTTTGTGATTTTCAGGCCATATTGTTTATAAGACAGGATATTGGGTGAAAGTTTTTATTTTCCAATTAAATCGATTGGGCTGATACCAATCACATTCCTTTGCGCTTACAACCTCCATTTCTTTTTCTTTCTCATGGTATGTGCTCCACGCTCTGGCAATGGTCAGTCCTCCAGACCTTTGTGGTGCTTTGAGAGTAAGGATCTTATCTTAATTCAATCCTTTGATGAATACTTGGCACACATCTGGCAGTGATTCATCTTACTTTTATTAGCTGTGTTACCTTGGGCAAGTTTATAACCACTCTGGAAATAGTTTTCCTTATCTCTAAAATGAGGGAACTGAGCTAAAAAGCTGACGTTGAACTATTCTTCCAGAAAATGGGAACAGAGAGGAGAGAGAGCAAACAGATAGGACTCTTGTCTTTCCATCTTCACTAGGGCTGATCCTCCTTAATTCACTTTACATGCTGAATTTTTAGATAAGAAAAGAATCGCCAAATTAATTGGAAATTTCTGGGCTAGGTGACCATAGCCCTTTCTAGTTTTAACTTATTTTTATGATACTATTTTATAGCATCCTTCTCATCCATATTTATACAAGCAGAAAAGTAAAGAAAATTAAAAGCACTCTAGGTGATGAGATTATTAGTTTTTTTTTTCATCTTTTATTTTCTACAATGAAAAAATCACCATAGTTATCCCCTTTTAAAAAAGAAATAGACCAATATGCATATAAAGTAACAGTTAAGAAAGATTTTTTTAAAGAAACTTTTAATTGAAATATATTAAAAAATATATAGAATAGAGAGAGAGAAAGATGAGACAGACAGAGGAAGAAAGAGGAAAAGAAACACAGAGAAAAGCACATAAAACTGTGAGTTGCTTTTTTTAAAAGTATGGTATTTTAAAATTATTTTATATAGATTAGGGCATAAATTACAACTTTTTTATGAAAGCAAAATCGGCCCCAACTTGCATGTGTCTCAGGTCTTTTCATGTGGAAATTATTTTAGCAGATATAGTTTACATTTGTTGAGTACATACATTAAAAACTAATATTTTTAAAACCAACTTATTTTTTTAATGATTGGTCTTTACAACTGTATGATAGAACATTTTCCATTGGTATTAATTAGTAAGGGAGAAATATTACTACATACAGTTTAAAAACTTCATAACAGAAAATTAAGGAAATTCTTTTCATAGTCCAATCTTCTGACTCTTCACACAACAACACATAGGCTACTCTTAATTATGTACTCAAATGCAACCTAATATTTGAAAATTATGTCTAATAAGCCATTTTTTCAAATCACTCTGGCTTTTAAAGTAATCACTATTCAAGCTCCGATGAGCAGTAGAGCCAAAAAGCATTGTTTTAGTTTTTGCTGCTTTTAAAACCAGTTTGTTTTCCTGGAACCAGTCTGCCAAAGTCTTTTTGCAGTTCAGTAGTTAAGTGAGAAACAGATTTGCCATTAAAATGCACAGTCGTGCCATCTGCATAAAGATGTATAGAGCAGTAATGACATATCCATGTTAAATCATTAATAAAAAGAGAAAAGAGGAACGGGCCCATGACTGACACTGTTGCTTAATAACTGGAAGGAGAAGGCGGGGAAGAGAAGCCCTGTGAACAGTAACAGATTGATGTCTGTCGGAGCCATTTCTTATCTTTTGACAGCATTTGGGCTGCAGCCCAGGCTCCCTACCTTCTGTAGTCAAAGCCCATGGTTCACTAGGCCAAAGCAGTTTGAGAAATTAATAAAAGCCATCACTTAATTCAGAATTCCCCTTCGAAAATGTATTCATTAATATTAGGTTGTCATGGAATGACATATGAAGCCTTGGCAAATTCCTAAAAGGCTTTTCATATGTGGAACTCACATGCGTTTCCCTCAGCAGCATCTTTGAACCTATGAATACTCATTATTAGGAGTAACCGCTGATACGAATAGGCTTTACTGCATGATTCCTTGCTGCATTTTATATTGCGTATATGGAGATTCTGGGGAGGCTAACGAAAATTTTGAATTAAATAGTGGATACATAATATAAATTTCAAATTTAGAAAAATCTCTTTGAGAAGGAATGACAGAACAAATAAAAGAATTCTACTCTTGAGTAAAGTTGTACCTTTTGATCTTCTCTTTGTGAAAGGTATAAAGTTGCTCAACACTATTAATTTCAGTACAATATATGCAGTTCCAGAAGGAATTGACATAATACCCCTGGCCCTTAGGAGCTTACAAGTTTAAAGGAACTTCTAACCTATAAGAAAACATATATGACTCAGGCATCAAAAGTACATAAAATAGTCATTAACTGATTTTGGCTGGATCACAATAGTGATATAAATCTATTGGTTCCCTGGATTGATGAGAGTAAACAGATTCATGTGCAAGTCTAGCAAGATTTAAAAAAGGAGACGAATTTGGAAAAATGCTGATGTCTTATTTTGATAGCTTAAACTCACCTTATACAATAGTTATTTAAGTTGCTGGTCATTGTCATGTAGTTTAATATTCAGCGAGACCTGATACAGGGTAAAATATCCCTTTCCTTATATTTACAAACATTTCCTGTGGGAAATAAATAGACACAGTCCATAAAGGTCCGCCAGGTTCTGGGTCAAGGTATCTAAGCGTTAGTCCCCTGTGGAGACCAAAAAGCTGGGTGATATTAAGCAAGTCAGCCTCTCTCTTCCTCAAATTAGCCTCCTGTAAACTTTGGTCGCTTTTAGCCTTTTCATGCTAAAATTCTGTTAGTTAATAACTATTATACAGTTGTGAAGATAAAGCAAATATTAAAACCTTTCCGGGCAGCGCCTGTGGCTCAAAGGGGTAGGGCACTGGCCCCATATGCCAGAGGTGGTGGGTTCAAACCCAGCCCTGGCCAAACACTGCAAAAAAAAAGCAAACAAACAAACAAACAAAAAAACAAAACCTTCCCCTTACCATAGTAAGACTTTTTATATGTGCTTATTAGGGGCCATCCCACAAGTGCAAAGCTCAACTGTAGGTACAGGACAGAAGAGGCTTCCCTTTCGCCACTGTTTGCAATGAAAGAGAGCCCAGCTACGCGCCAGGAACCGTGCTTGGTAGGAAGACACAGTGGAGAGGAAAGCAACCCTAGTTCCCACCTCTACAGAGCTTTGGTTTAGTGGCAGCCATTAGGTAAGGGGAGAACTGAATGTATGATTGCAAATTATGTTAACGGATTTGGAAAAAGGCTAACGTTGATAGAAGTAATTCAACATGCGCTGGGGGCTTGGGGAATCCTTTGGGGAGAATTGATGCTTGAGCTCAGCTATGCAGCATAAGCAGGAGTTCACTAGGTATGGCGTGTTGGAATTTGGAGTGGGAGTGCCAAAGTGTGCAAGGCAGAGGAGACAGCGAGTGCAAAGGCTTTGGTCACACTGGAGAAACTGAAAGAAGGCTGGTGACATTTCTCTCCAAGGCAAGAGGAGTTGCAGAGGTGGGAGGGTGAGGTAGGAGCCATGTCATGCGGCAGCTTGTGGGCAAAGCTATAAATACTGTTTTGATTAGCTTCTGAGAAACAGTTTTAAGAAATTTTCCTAGGGATTCATGGAACACCTTTCCACTTCTGTGATGGAAATAAAGAATGGCCCTAATCTCAGAAGTAGTGTTAGATTCATATCACTCTCAGTAACCTCTTTAGTGTGGGAGCTGCTTGCTCACCAGCTTCCCAAATGCTGGGAGAGCTTTCTGATGGCGGTGAATGTGGCAAGTAGCAAGAGTAAAACATGACAGCCTCAGGCTCATTATACTTACCTGAAGTTGCCATTTCCAGGAAACAAAAAATACCCAAATCAACAAAATTTGCTAAACAGAACTATTCTAAAGAAGTGCCTTTTCATTATTATTTTATTTGGTTGAAGGGAAAACTAAAAATAAAGATTTCTTAATTTATCTGTTTTGCACATCCTGAAAGACTCTAGATCCTAGATACTCAAAGAGTGTTCTGTGAATCAGCAGCAGCAGCAACACTGGGTACAAGTTAAACAGCAAAATCAAGGTCCTGCCCAAGACTCACTGAATAGGAATCTTCATTTTTATCAAGATCTTTAAGGTCATTTTTGTACACACCGGAGTTTAAAAAGGGCTGCTCTAGGTCCTGTGAAATATAAATTTAACATAATGGATAAATTGGGCATCTAGAGTAAATGTAAAATTAGCTTCCTTGTAGTTAATTATTGTTTTAATGTTAAAATGTCCTTAGCACTTTCATAAATTCAAGTTTAATTATTGTTATGGAAAATGTTTCACTAGGAAACAATTACTCTAGGCCCAATGCCAAAAGTTTCAAGGTTTAAAATTTACTCGAAACACAACAAAATATTTTGAGTATATACATATTTCCTTGTAGGGCAGAAATAACCATGCTAAGTATCAATTATCAATTACTGAAATTTCCTGTAAACAAACAATATTCACAATAGTTAGCAGCAAAGCGACAATTTAATGGAATGTTTTTTGTACTAAAATCATTGCTGAATAATTGTTAAGCCCTTAAAACTTTTAATGTCAAAATCTAAAACTATTTATGGGATTCATGTTTGAAAGTTCCAAGAGTATTTGGGTTTATCTGGAACTCAAGTTTAGATAATAAAAACACATTCTTAACAATTTATTTAACTAAATTTAGAGCTAGAAGCTCTCAATGGATGTACAAATCATGAGAGCCTCGCCAGATGTTTTGGAGTGTGGAATTCAAAATGCATTAGCAGCATGGCATGTCAAGAAGTTTGATGCAAAACATTTCTTCTTCCTTTCCAAAAGCCTTATTTAGTTTCTATTGTAAGGCATGAACTATGGTGACAGTTCATAGCTCTAGGGAAGCATCTAAAATCCATAAGAAGTATCTACCCAGACAGTGGAAATATGAGGCAATTATCTGCAGAATCAATGTCATAAAAAAGCCTGACCACCCAGCTATATCCAGATAATCAAGTCCAAAGTGGATATTTACCTGCTAGGTTTAGTTCATTTTTTAATGCCTAATGTTCTGTAGAAGATCTTTTGTCCCTTGCTTCATTCCAACTCTCCTCAACCTCAGCAGATGACCACCTTTATTTTTGACAGAGTAAATACAGTCAATTAGAAAACTCTGCGGAAACATTCCACAATTTCCCCACTACAAGGCTCAGAATCCCTCTAGAATGGTACTGTGCTATTTATACCTTCTTATTCTTGTCCATTTTCTCTGGCTCTTTCCTTTTACTTTTCAAATTTTTCCCATTATTCAACAGTATTATATTTGGTACAAGTAACAGGGCTTTTCAATAAATGTGCGAGAGGAAGGCTCTCTTCTCACACATCTAAACATAAATCCCAGTTCTCTTCTCTTGACCCTGCCCTCCCCTGAAGAAGCTGTTTGCCTTTGTTCTTTCCTCTTCTCTGAGAATTGGGCTTTTTGAAAGGGAAATTAACACTCTTAACTCTGGTGTCCTCCTTAAGCGGTTCTCCAAAGGCAACTGCTGCAGCTGATGGTAAGGTTCCAATTACCTCCTTATTACAGAGTTCCAGGGTTAGCTTTATAATCCTCCTTATACTCAACCTATCTCCAGCATTCCATGGTCTTTTACCTCCTTGAATTACCTGCTTCCTCTTTTCTCCAATTTCAAGGTACCACCACACTTTTACTTTCCATTCTAGCTACATTTCCAGAATTGTTCTCTTCCCCTCTACTTTCTGTCCCACTCATAATTCAGCCCTTTCCCCCTCCTAATTCCTTTTTTGGGGACTAGCTTGTTCACATATCAGAATAATTTTCACATAGCTACTAAAAGTATCATCCTTGAATGGTGCCTGTGGCTCAAAGGAGTAGGGCACCAACTCCATATGCTGGAGTTGGCGGGTTCAAACCCAGCCCTGGCCAAAAATTGCCAAAAAAATAAAATAAAATAAAATAAAATAAATAAATTATCATCTTTTAAAAAAATGATGTTTCTTTTTTACCTAAAAATTTCTTGATGCCTCATTACTTGATTTTAAACATAAATGATCCTACATGGTAATTTACAAATATGAAAATGCTTTTGTTAATACAATTCATGCCTAAGGAGTAATGTTCAGAAAAATAACAATCTGTAATGGTAATACCTAGCATGCATTGAGTTTATATGTTTAAAGCATTGTGCTAATTGCATTAAATGCACATTTTTATTTAATTTTCATAATAATTCTATGATGTGTTCTCACCGTTACCCCATTTACTGACTACAAAACAGAGGGCAGTGACTTGCATGGCCATATAGAAAGTAAATGGTAGATCTAAGATATAAAACTAAGTAGGAATTATTTCAGATTCCGTGCTTTTAGCCAGACTCTTCATGGCTTTCTGGTATGGTATGTTTATAAGGCTACTAGCATCTAGTATTGTCACTGGTCTCACCCTTAGGCTAATGGAAGTACAGCCTCCGCCAGGGCCCCTCTTCAGGTCCTGGTCTGATCCTTCCCGCAGGGTTAGGAGCCTGTCCTGGAAAGGGAACACGCTACTCAAAGCATGTGTTCTCTCTTTTAGGAATTCTTAACAGTACCTGCAGCTGAAATTGCCTTTCTGCAAGACTGTGCCAACTTTTGAAAAATGCACAGACCTCTTTCCTGGATCTGTTCCCATGAATGAAGACCACATTGTCAGTGTCTAAACCTCTAGCTAAGCCCAGGTGGAAGGCTGGGTGTCCGGGAAGGTGTACTTGAGGTCTCATGTATGGGACAGAGTTGGGGCTAAAAAGAGAAAGGATTCAGATTGCAACTAGGGGTCAAGAATGAGCTTTCTCTATCCCACTACATTCTGGTACAGGAAAGAAGTCTAAGGATTTAAAACTTGGACTTCCAGATGATAGAAAGCTACATTTTTTTTTTTTTTTTTCAAGTAGAAGGGCAGAGACTATTTATTGTTTATTTGTTTAGCTTTTTGAAAAACTTTTAAACACTAGTCCCCATGGAATATGGGCCTCAATTGTCTGCTTGTCCCAGGCACTGAAATTGTTAAGAGTCAGCCTGGTTGCTGAAGTAGTTGTTTTCTTTTCTTTTCCTTTCCTTTTTTTTCCATTTGAAGCTACAGGAAACTGAACATCACCAACTTTGTTATTTCCCATGAGTAGAACAATATTATGTAGTTTGAAAAGTATTCTTTAGTTTAATATATGTAAGATTCACCTGAAGCAATAATTTCCAAGATTTAATGTGAATCACCTGGGGTTCTTATTAAACTGCAGGTGCTGATTTAGCAGGTCAAAGGCAGGTCCTGAGAATCTGAATTTCTATCAAGCTCTCAGGTAATGCTGATCCCGTCAGTATTTTGGACCACATTTTGAGCATCAAAGATCTATAGTGCTTGTTTAAAATGCATTTCTCAGACACCGCCCTCAGAAACTCTGATTAAGAAGCTCTAAGTGGGACCCAGATGGTGAGCAAAAGAGAAAGTTTTAAGAAGCAACCCAGGTGGTGTTGCTAAGGTGGTCGGTATGTAGCCCCCATTTTGAGAGCAAATGCTTTGGAACAAATGCTTCTCACACTTTAATGCGCATGTGGATGACGGGAGACGGTGGAGCCATCTGGATTCTGCTTCAGCTCCATGCTGCCTTTCTGATAGGCCCTCAGGTAACACCCCTGCATCAGACCTGCCAACCACATCCCAAGTAAGGAGACTTTAGGAGGCCATCTTGGGTGCTTCATTGTTTGGCTATTCTGAATATAGTTCATTTAATTGAGAAATAAAAGGTGAGGTGGTGATTTGGGGTATAATGTCTATGCACAATATCCTCAGTCCTTTGCTTCCTCAGTTTCAGACTTGAAATCTTCAAGGACTTTGGACACAGACACCAGATTTGCTGATGACGTCTTCTGTAAATTTCTGCTTAGGTTGGGCTCCTGTCTTTTCGTAGTCCATTTTCCTTGCAAATGTCTCCAAGAAGCACCTGTGGGTTACCTGAATTCTTGAAAAATACTATTTCAGACAATTTAGGCTTACTAGGGTACTTGACTTATCAATTGAGGAAATGGAGTTGCCATCTAGGGAACCCACTGAGTGATACTGAGTGCCAGAAGTGCGAAATGGGTGTTGTGAAGGGTTTTCAATGTCATAAATGTGGAGATGTGCAGAGGAATCGTGCAAATGCTTGGGTTTCCTGGGATATTCCATTTTATAGCCTGAGTTATTATGAACTGTAGGTGGAAGATTTACACTGTGCCTATTCACAGAGTTAGTTCTAGTGTTTGGAGCAAATTAATGACTGGATACCTTCATGGGGCAGCTCAAAGGTGAATTAAGGTAATTCAGTGGCTGCTAATAAGAAAGAGCTTCACTTTCCAAAGGACCCAGAGATGCTGTTGCTGAGGTCTGGGGCATCTAGGGAAAGTCCACACTCAATATGCATGTAGGAAGTGTTGCAGCTCTTTTAGAATTTTGTCTAGCAGGTTTTCCAGTTTCTACCAGAAGACTCCCCCATGCAAAAAAAAAAAAAAGCATGTCGGAATAATGGAAACAAGATTCTTAACAATTTAGTGTAATTTTAAAAATATGTGAATATGTGTTAGGCTCAGTTTATTGTTTGGGATCTCCAATACAGGAATTGTATAACATCTTGAATAGTGCTATAGATTTTAATCTCTTTACTGTCTGCCTGTTTTCAACTACTAGAGAACACACAAAAGGTTCATTAAACATTAAGACACATATACACAAGGGTGAGGGAATTACATTAAATAACTTCATAATTAAGCAAGTTCTTCAAGCTGTTGGAGTGCTTAAAGTTTTCTCTTCATCAGTGGGAGTATTAGTTTATTGTTGAACCAAAAGAATATACTGAAATACACTCAAATATAACTTTTTTGTGTATACTCCCTCAAAACGTTTGAAATACCTTTTACCAGGATGGTAAAAGACAAGATTTCCTTTAATCTACATTATGAATATTTTGCATATTTCTGTATGTGGAAACAAGAAGTTGAAAGCCCTTAGAGGTTATCTAACCATCTTTCTTTCTCCTACCCATCTTCTGTGATGTGGTCCCCAGACCAGCTGTGCCAGTGAAATCTGGGATGTTGTTAGAAATGCAAACTTTCAGACTCCATCCCTGAATGAATGGATCCAACTCAGTAATCTATGTCCTCATATCTCTCCAGGTGATTGTAGGACATGCTCAAATATGAGGATCACTAATCTATACCACTTCCTTTCAATTCAAGTAAATCCAACAGATATTTCTTGAGTACCTTGAGAAGAGGAAGCAGAGCCTTTGGCCAAGAAGAGAGTGTAGTGAAGAAATGTAACCATGACATTAGAACTTAAAGATGATGCTGAAACTGCTCAGGGATCCATCCAAAAGCAAAAATTTTAAATGTATTTATAATGAGAGGTCTCCTTTTACTTTTTCACTAAATGCAAATAATGGGAGTCTTTAGTTATAAACATGGGATAGTGATCGGGTGCAGTGGCTCACTCCTGTAATCATAGACTCTGGGAGGCCGAAGTGGGTGGATTGCTTGAGCTCAGGAATTTGAGACCAGCCTGAGCAAGAGTGGGACCCTGGCTCAACTTGAAAAAAAGAAAAAAATAGCTACTAAGGAAGCTGAGGCAAGAGGAACTCTAAAGCCCAAGAGTGAGGTTACTGTGAACTATGATGCCACAGCACTCTACCCAGGGTGACAGAGTGAGACACTATCTCAAAAAAAACAACAACACAGATATATATACATATATAAACATGGGATAAGGAGCAGAGTTTCTTTTGCCCCCATAAAGAAGGTTCTTTGACATTAGAAGTAGGATCAGGAATAGGGTCTAGAAACTGGTAAGAAAAATAAACGTGAGTACAAAGGTACAATGAGAATAGAATTAATAAAGCATTTTAGAGCAGCGATGTAGACAAGTGGATAGTAAGAGGGGTTGGGTAGTGAGAGATGGTAAGAGCTGCTGGGTAGTGAGAAGGGTCTGCTTTTATGTCCTTAACTTCAGGAATTTCTCCTTATCATTATTTTACCCCATATCATGCATAAGCTTTAAGACAGGCAGTGTTCTATTCTTAAATGACAGCAAAAATAATGAATAAAGGTGAAGAGTTGTTTCATAGCATTAATAATCTCAGTTGAACTGACTGGCATTTATTATTTACAATATTTCTCACATTAATTTTTGGCCCAATAGTATGTTAGTAGATTGGACAGGAAAAGAGCTTTTGAAATGAATTTATTTTGTTCAAGTTAAAAAGTTCACACTGATTTATAAATGTACAGTGGAATAAGATTCAATGGTCCTTGATGAAACAAAGCTAAAATAATTCAGAATCAGAATCCCGAAATATTATAGGCAGTTTGTTCATCTCTGAAACCTCACACTGTTATTTAAATTCCTCTAAGTTCATTAATCCCATTTAATAGCAGCTGATGCAAATCCACTTGGACTTTGGGGAGGAAAAAAATAATGGGCCCAAATGTCCTAGCACCACAGAAAATAATACAATTATTTTTACTTTGCAAGAGGTCACAATTGAAGAGTTTGAGATTTTGAGATGCCATAACTACAAATTTAGCAAAAAGAGGCATTTAATGATAGAGTTCACTTCGGTGGTTTAGGTTTTATTTTGAATGTTTGTTTTGTCTTAAAAACACTAATGCTGAAATGTTGTCTCAAATCTTTATTTTCAAATCACTTATTATATTACCATAAATTATATGGTGCAGTAAAGGCCAGATTTAAAAGAAAACACACTTTACTGTCTCATTTTTCTATAAATAACATGACACTTTATGAAATAAGAATTATCATAAAAGTTTCTCTTTTTTTTCCTGATGACTCCAGTTGCAAGCACTGAGCTAATGGCCTTCCTCCAAGTAGCTCAGTGGACTAGTCCAAATATAGGAGTATAATGGGTAGAGGTTAACTGTAGGAAGTCTGAAAAAAGGGACAATCTATAATTTCACCACAATTATAATGTTTCCCTTAAATAATAGTTAAGTCCATGGGGTGAGTGCTAACAAATACCTTTTAAAGATGCTGTTATTACTTTCATTGTTTTGATGCTTTGGCACTCTCCACATAGGCCGTTAGACCCAACAGCAGGCCTGGGCCATGACCCGTGGTGGTTTAGAGGCTGTGGGTAGCAATCAGGCAAGGGCCTCAGTCCATCGTCTAGGGTGGAGCACATTGTTATCTTGAAGGCCAGCTGTGCCACATTTACAGGAAGCAAAACTAGCAAAGTTAAGAGACTCTTTGTCAAGATTAACTAGACCTTCATCAAAGCCCCACAGAAGAGACTATAATGTTTGCCTCAATTGCAATGACTCAGAGAAACCATTCTTTTTTTCTGATAAAGAAGATTGCTAAAAAAGCTCCAACTTGGTGGGCCTAGGTGGAAATACTATTTTGTCTGCTTTACATCTTGATTTTGCAAAAGGAAAATTTGTAAGTAAAGCTATCTCTTAGGTAATAACCCCATAAGACAGCTGTATGGGATGTCACTGATGGAATAAGCTTCAGGTCCCAAGAATCAAAGCAAGGCATGTGAGTGGTACCTTTAGAATAAACGGTGAATGGAGAGTGGGATGATCGCCTCTGTAATTAGACCAAAAATTCTTAAGTATGACGTGCATTGCTCACAGGCATCAGGATCTGTGTTTATCTAATATGGTGGGGACAAAGACAGGTCTGGCTGGGGATAATCCTCCCTGGGATCAGCTGAGAAAAAGAGCAATAAAATATAGACAACTGTCCCAAGTGGATTTATTGGTGTATTTCAGGAGAGTCCTTCTGTCCCCACTGCCACACACTGTACTATTATGGCTTATGATTAAGGATGGAATGGTTCATTTGCCAAGTTTAAAACCCACATGAAATTGTAGGGTTAGAGTCTGGAACAAAACTCCAGCTCCTTGGTGTGGAGTTTTTCTACTTATGGCAAAATGTGGCTTCTGGGAGGGTGAGTTAAGATGCCTCAAAGGGAAAAAATTCTTCTGAGGGAACATTTTGATAATTCAACTGTAAATAAATATAAATCCAAAACATATTTTTAATTAAAGGGAAATTGCTTAGAAAAACACGTTTCTATCCATTCCTCTTCCACATACACTCAACTCACAATCTTCTCCAAATACAGTTCAAAAGGGACAGCTTTGGAAAGGGAGGCTTTATAAATCCACGGAAAACCTCGTTCAGATAGTGTTCCAGAATCTTATTCAATACGAATAAGATTTATTAAAATAATACCAAAATTTGTCTTCTAAATCACAATAAGTCATATTAAATAGAAGTAACTAGTTAATGAAACATATGCTATCATTTCCTTCCACTGGACATACTGGAATTTTTGCACTTTTTTATTAACAATATACTTAATGATCCGTCCATGAGCAAGTTTTCCATATCTCAGGAAGTCTCTACACTTTGACAGCCACAATTTTCCGTTTTCACATCTCTATTACCATTCCCTTACAACCAGGCCACTAGAATTACTGTATGCGAAATATGAAAATTTAATTCTGTCTTTGTTTCTTGTTTTAGGCTCTCTTTTTGTGGCATTTGTGGGATTTTATAATTATGCTTCATGAAATGCTTTCAGGTCTATCTTCTCCATATATAGATATATAAAAATATGTATAATAAGCAACCATTCAGAGGGAAGGAAGACAAGAACAATGGGAAGGGGGAAATGTGAAAAGGAGTATTCAGTTACCCTCAAACATTTGTAGTATCTGCGTATGGTCTAGCATTTTTTCTTTAAAGCTGGCTTGAAAAGGAAACCTAAAGATACTGATAATCTCTTAGAGAGCTCTCACCAGCGGCCTACAAGGACAAGCAGAATTTAGTATTTGTTTCACTATTTATACAAAAAGGGCACAGGAAGTTTCATTTGTAGACGAGAAGTAATTAAAAGAGCACATAGAAGTTAGCCTTGAATGTTTATTTTCAAGTGTGTTTTTACAACATCTTTCACCTACCCTGAAATAAATATCTCCACTGCCAGACTGAACTCAATCAAAAGAGTGCGTCTTCCTCATTTTGGTTTTCTAGCTAGCACTGGACCTGAAATGTAGAAAGGTATCCAATAAATGTGTTCGAAAAATAATTTTGTGTGTATGTATGTGTACAAGCATGTTCCTCCCGCAGGCTCCACAGGGATAAAAGAAATCTATCCTCTGAAATATTTCATGATATTTAAAGCTGTTGTGCGCTAAAATGGCAGTTATGGCTAAACTCCATCAGTCAATCAGGTGTGTATTTATACAGAAGGTAGTCAAACATTGTGCCAAATCTTTCAGGATCTGAAGTTAAGAGGCTTAAATCATCTTTCCCACGTAATCTGTGATTGTTTCCTTAATAGTCATAAGAATATCATCTGCTTAAAACAAGGTAGGATTGAGAGCTGATTTTTTAAAATCATTAATAGCAGGTGTCAGCAATAATGAATTTTTAAGATACATTTAAAATTATTTTAAAGAGAGGTAATTACATCTTTTCAATTTCAAACTATGTGTAATCCATAGGCAAAATTAGCAAATATGTCTGATTCTTTTCTCTGGAGTTTGAATATGTTATTTTCATTTATATTTGAAGAATCTTAGCAAAAGTTCATGTTAGAGGTCTTAAAATAGAATTGTCTTGCATCGAAAGAAACACAATTAAGAAATAAAAGATGTATATCAAAAAGTACCTAAATCTTTATTTTGCCTTTTAAATTTCAATCTGTTCTTTATTAGTGATGGGAAGCCTTTTGTAGTATTTTTAAAGAAATATTTGGTATTTGACATCAACTTGCAGAAAAACCTTAACTTTCTACCTTTGAGGAAAAAAAGAAATCCATTTAGTTAATTTTGGTATTTGATGCTTACCATCACATTAATACAGACAATTTACCAATGGCAATGAAATCTTATAATTCCTTTTTCTTAACTGAATTTCTTCTTTTTCGGGTTAACAATTAAACAAATTGAGTAGCATAATTGGGGTAAAATGAGATTTCCCAGCAACAAATCACCTTCTTATAGGTTATAAATTTATTCTGAACAGATAAGCTACTGTTTTTCAATTGGCCAATCAAAATGTTACTTTACTTCAAAGGAAAGGGAGCACTAATTGAACACCTTCACTGACTTCATATTTATGGCTTTCTTCCCATTACAGAATACAATTGGACATAGTTTTATATTGCTATGAACTGAACACATCTTCTCTGCACAGGGACTTTACTACATAAAGAGGAATATTAGAGAACAGACAAAACGAGAGGCATCTAAGAATCAGATCAATGCCAATAAACCATTGTTGCTAAGTGTTTAGTTGCCCTCTCAGAATAATAAAGGCTATCTTGGGGTTATCCTTTCTTAGAATCACCTCCTTTGCCCCCCTAGTGTAGATAGCCAGATATTTGTATTTAAAGGCAATTTATTTTTCTTTAAGGAGCATAAGAAATATGGGAACATATTCCCTAACGCCAATTCTAAAGATGCAAACAACAACCTGAGGTTCTCAAAATATAAATTTTAATATGTTATTTGGAAACTAAGAACTTAATAGTGTAATGAAATAGCAGCCACATTTGTTACATTAGTGATTGCAGACGTTGGGAGAGAACTTAGGGCAGTGAACAAAACCACATAATCCTGCTATGAAGGGCCCTTCCCTAACTCATGTGTAGTAGTGCTTGAACCGAGAATAGTAAGGGCACACAAAAGGTGCCAGTGTAGACACAAGGTGCTAAGTTTTCCACTGAGCACAACTTTTACCTAAAACCAAGCTTTGATTAGCCTCACAGCTATCCCTATTTAACATTTGTCAAATACCAATGATAAAGTATCAATTGGTATGTAAAAGGCAAACTCAGATTCTTAACATTGGGTTAAGAGCCAGGTTGATCTTACTTTTCAAATATAATTCATGAGGTCCTTGTTTAGAGTTCTCCTTGAATCTAGGATTAGATAAGCTAACGTACACTCCTGCTACATCTTATGGTATGTATTACAGGTACCACGACTTTCTTAGCCTTGCTCTCAGTTTATGTTTCTAAGTCCTGGAGCTCAATTAAGTCTTATCTTTGGGGAACAGGTTAGTAGTAATACAAAGAAATAAGAAATCAAAAAATATGAACATTCAGTTTGATATACAAAAGGTAGGTTTACAACAGCTTACTAGGAAAGGTTCAATTTTTTAAATAATATTTATTGAGATTATACTGTCTGTGATTAACAAGACATTGTTCATGGTCTTGAAAACTCACAATGAAAAGGAGGAGCTGAGGGACCACAGACATGTCAGCAGGGACTGCTGCAGCATCACAGAGGGCACTGGACAGCTGGATATGCAACCACTGGAGAGAGCTGTGCTGGAGGAGGAAATTCTTCCCTGAGGAGGAATGTGGTCGGGCTGGGTCTTAAGCATCTTAGAATGGGTACAGGCGAAACTTCTAAAGGCAGAATACAAATGTTTACATACAATAACTACGAAAATGTCATGAAGGCTACATTGAACAGTTTGATGAGAATATTTCAGATTGTATTATATATGAAACCAGCACA
>CAUYPK010089535.1:0-16441 GCA_963574355.1 Loris lydekkerianus | reverse complement strand
GGAACATATTCTTCTTAGTAAAGTATCTCAAGAATGGAAGAAAAAGTATCCAATGTACTCAGTCCTACTATGAAACTAATTTATGGCTTTCACATGAAGGCTATAACCCAGTTATAACCCAAGAATAGGGGGAAGGGGGAGGGGGGGAGGAAGGGGGGAGGATGAGCGGAGGGAGGGTGATTGGTGGGATTACACCTGCAGTGCATCTTGCAAGGGTACATGTGAAACTTAGTAAATGTAGAATATAAATGTCTTAACACAATAACTAAGAAAATGCCAGGAAGGCTATGGTAACCAGTGTGATGAAAATATGTCAAATGGTCTATAAAACCAGTGTATGGTGCCCCATGATCACATTAATGTACACAGCTATGATTTAATAATAAAATAAAATAAACACAAGGTGGGAAAAAGAATTTGCCATCCATATAACCAACAAATAGTGTTGACACCTTCAGAACCCTTCATAACAAAGACAAAACAATTTGAAAAGTAGAGAAAATGGTAGAACGAACAATTCAAAACATGAAATCTGAATCTGTTCAAATGTATTAATAATATAAAATGCCAATTAACACCCCAATGATATCAATTCCATACACACTTTGACGAAATTAAAAGTTACAATTCAGGGTGTTAGGATGGAGGTGGTGCAACCAGAACTCACATGCATGTCTGTTGGGAATATGAACTGGCACCATTATTTTTGGAATACAACTTGGTCTTTTCTAACAAAATGGACCATGCTGTATGACCCAGTAATTCCACTCCTCTGTGCACACTCTAAAGAAGCTCATGTCCATGTACTCTAAGAGGAACATATGAGAATATTTAGCACCACAATATTTGTATAGCCTGAAAGAGGAAACATGTCTAATGTCCATCCGTAGTATAAGCAATAGATAAAATGTGTTATAACCAGACAATAGTATATTATATAGCAATGAAAATTGATGAAATAAAACTATACTGGATGAATCTCACAAAGAAAATGTTCCCTGAAAGAAGTCACAAAAGAAAACATTCTTGGCCGGGTGCAGTGGCTCACACTTATAATCCTAACGCTCTGGGAGGCTGAGGTGGGTTGATTGCTTGAACTCAAGAGTTCAAGACCAGCCTGAGCAATAATGAGAACCTGTCTCTGAAAAAAAAATAGCTTGGCATTATGGTGGGCACCCATAGTCCCAGCTACTTGGGAGTCTGAGGCAAGAGGATCACTTGAGCTCAAGAGTTTGAGGTTGCTGTGAGCTGTGACACCACAGCAACCCCAGGTGACAGAGACTCTGTCTCAAAAGAAAAGAAAAAAGAAAAGAAAACATTCTTGTAGTTTAAATTATATTGAAGTCTAAAACAAGCAAAATAAGTATATTTTATTTGGGGGTGCGTATACATTTAGAAATATAAATAAAGGAAAGAAAATCATTACCACAAAACTCAGGCTTGTGGTTATTCCTCAGGGATAGAGATGGGGACAGATGCCTTATAATACATTTCAACATTAACCAACAAAAAGGAAACTGAATACATTGACTAGCATCAGTTATTCCTCAGGGATAGTAAACGGGGACAGATGCCTTATAATACATTTCAACATTAGCCAACAAAAAGGAAACTGAATACATTGACTAGCATCAGTTCCGTTCTGTGGAGGTGGTGCAGTCTTAGAGGAATATATCCTCTAAGGCTTAGAAAATCTCTCGAACATGTATATTAGGAGACAGATTCAAAAATGCTTTTAATCTATGTTGCTTGTAATGACAAAATATTGGAACAACCCAACTGCCCATTAGCAGGAGAATGAATAAATAGTTGTAGATAGTCTTCTAATGAAAATTAATGACCTAGAGCTAGGCATGTCAACTTGGACAACTTTCAAAACATGATACTGAAGGGAAATGGAGTCATGGGGTAAATTTGATTCCATTTGTGTGAAGTCCAACAATATACAAAACTAAACACAATGCCATATGAAGCTGTACTGTCCAGCACAATAACCACTGGCCACGTGTGGTTAAATACAAGCACTTGAAATGTGGATGGTCCGTATTGAAATGTTCTGTATATTTAAAATATAGGCAAGATTTCAAAGGTTTCATAGGAAAAAGAATGTAAAGTACCTCATTCGCAATTTTTAAATAAAATAATTTTAAATCTTTTTTATTTCTTCCTTAGCATCTATCAAAAAGGATAGAAGCCTCTTATATTAATATCTGAATATAAACATTTTCTGGGCATTAAACTACTTTATAATTTTCAGCAAAGATTTTGCACCTAATTGGATGAGTGAAAGAGGAACAGGAATTCCACAGCACATATATACACATGCATGCACACACACACACACACACACACACACACACCCCATGCATAAATTAATCGTAATTTCCAGAAATTTAACCGGGACTCAGGAGACTAGACCACTTCACAGTGGGTATAAGAGGAACAAAGGGAAAGAGATGGCTTGAGTATCTTTGATATGGAAAGGGGCTAAGCTGGAAAGAACCAGCAGATCCCAAAGGCTAAAGGAGGCAGCATCAAACATAGCAAGCTTAGATAAAGCAGAACATCACCACCCTCATTCTACAGGGCAGACTTCTAGAAATATGTTTACTCCCCTTATAGCATACTATTGAGTTATGTTCATGTTGCAGTCAACCAAAAATCTTTGAGTCTTTTTCACACACCGAGCTGTTAATTTGTCTTTTTCTACAAGACCTTCAAAATATAGGCGGCGCCTGTGGCTCAAAGGAGTAGGTAGGGCGCTGGCCCCCATATGCCGGAGGTGGTGGGTTCAAACCCAGCCCTGGCCAAAAACTGCAAAAAAAAAAAAAAAAAAAAGTTGATATTCCATATAACCCTCAGGTACAAACATCTAGATTTTTAAAAAATTAATTAAGGGATGTTCATTTAGAGTCACAGAAGAATCCTTCCCTTTATAAAAGGATTCACTTCAGTGTTATTTTGATAGTAATTTCTTCTGGGCCTTTAAGATTTTTGATTTGCAAAAACAACATTACAGAAATACACTGAATCTTTCAGCTCCCTGGCAGCACAGTAAGCAAAGTGAACGGGGGGAGAGTTTAATAAAGAACCTATTGACAAATGTGGCAAAATAGGGAAATCCCAAGGAGTGGCAAAGTCCCCTGGGGCAAAGGGGAAGGCAGTTACGGGAACCTGTAGATAGTGAGGGGTGGGAGTTAAGAGAAATTGGCTACATGCCAAGGAATCCAGCTTCTGGCACCCCTCCAGGAAGAAGCTGAGGCAATAGTACTCTGCACCTCACTGTCTTCCCTTCCTGCAATCCACCAAGGCTTCCCATTGGCTGCAGCCAACCAGAAGCCAGAAGGGAGGGAGCACAGTCACGGATTCCATGTAGGTCAGCCTTTGAGTCCATAAAGCAGAATGGAAAGGGTGGAGACTGGAAAGGGTCTGCCAGAGCAAATGGAAACCATGGAGGAAATATACTGAGCACCCGGAAGCTCTGCTTCATGCATCAACCCTCTTGCCATACATCTTCACAGTTCCTTTCACATCTGAGCAATACTAAAGGAACTTCAGTGATCGCAGTCTCCAAAACAAGTAGTATGAACCGATCAAAAATGAAAACTCAGGGCTCTGGAAGTGAAGCTGATGGTTTTTCATCTCCCTCTACTCACACGGATGACTGAGCTCTTCATTTTTAAACACGCTTTGCAGACGAATGTGCTCAACCCGCGGGAAACCACAAAAGAAAAATAAATCTTGCTTCTGTAAAGAATGCCTAAACAATAAGACGCAGATTTTATTTTCATGAAGCATCAAATGCTCCACTGTAAAAATGTGAATAGACTAAAATTCAAAACACAAATGTAGTCACATAAAGTTGGGGGGGGGACACACAAAGATAAGATACAGTAATACTCTCAGGTCTAAACATTTTGCTTGGGTTTTGAATTAGCCAAATGTTCATTTACCATCCTCATTTGTGCAGAAAGAGTAAAAACGTGTCTGTATTCGCAATTTTTCTTCCAACATGATTCCATTCTGTAAATGCCCTTTCTCAGTCCATAGCACATGATTTTTACAAAAGGCGTTGAGCAGACTCACACATTTTCTGCTGCTGCTGTTGCACTCACAGCACTTTTTTCTCCTGTTTCTCACAGTACTTGTCATTTTGCAGCATAATTATTGAACTTGTCTGACTCACTTGCTAGACTGTGGGTCGCAAAGAGGAAGGATTATGCTGTATACATCTTTGCATCCTGCAGTCCCAAGAGTAGACACTTGCCCCAGAGTAGACACCTAATGAATACTTACCAGATAAACAGAGAATGAAGCAACCTGGCCTTCTGTCCTTTCTCCCTTGAGGAGAAAGATTCTCAAACTCCTAGATAGTACCCTTCCTCCACCCCCGCACTCCCATCCCTCCATTCTCAAGAATGAAACTTCTGGTTTGGGTTGTCTTTTTTATTATTTTGTATTTGTATTTGCATGTACGATGCATGCAAATGTAAGATCCGTTTGATGAAATCAGTTAAAGCTGGAGTCAGCACAGCTTTCTTTAAGAGGGCAAGTGAGCAAGGAGGGTACTTTTGTGTTGACGGATTGACCAAGAAACAAGAGGAAATGACCTCAGACATACAGTTAGGTAAGGGACTAAAAAAAGTATATGGATACCCTTAATCCTACGTAAAATATGAAAAAGAGATTCTGAAGATGCAAAGATAAAGTGCTATATTAATCCAAATGACTACTTTTAGCATAATCTATGTCATAATGGAAACAAATTTTGAACAGATAGATCTTCCCTTATTAATTAGTTTTCTTTTAAAAAAAAAAAAAACACTCAAGTCAAATAACCATGGCTGATTTATATTGACCAGATTTTAGAGATTTTGCTTTGTTTTGTTGTGTTTTGGAGACAGTCTCACTATGTCGCCCTTGGTAGAGTGCCATGGCACCACAGCACACAGCAACCTCTTGTGCTCAAGCGATTGCTTCAGCCTCCCAAGTAGCTGGGCCTAAAGGCACTCGCCACAATGCCTGGCTACTTTTGTTGTTGTTGTTGTTGCAATTGTCATTGCTGTTTAGCTGGCCTGGGTCAGGCTCAAACACACCAACCTGGGTATATGTGGCCAACACCCTACCCACTGGGCTATGGGCACCACCAGAGATTTTAGAGTTTTTGAGTGTAGAGTGTCTCATTCTTTTGTTTTTCCCATAGTGTGTAGGGTAGGTAGTCATAGATGATGGATATTCAATAAATATTGATTGATCCTTTAATTTCTACTGTGATTCTCATGCAAGCTAATAAATCTTTATTTTAAGGAGTGACTCATATAACATTATAGGTAGGTGCCGTAAGGAGACAATACCTTTTCTTTGCTTGAACTTGCTGGCCTCAGACCTCCTCTGAGGACACAAGAGCAGATATGGGAATGGCCAAAACCTCAGAGTGCCTGGGAAAAACCACAAGGCTGCTGAATGCATCGTTATGTGGACAGTCTCCAATGCCTGTGGTCACCTTGCTGCCCCCTCCCATATTATGATACACGGATTGTCTTGTCAGAGAGCTTTGCCACTCAACTCTCATGTCATATAACAATGTACCTCCAACAACCAGATTAGATTATGAACAGCCAGAAAGTTCAGATAACCAGAACTGCCTTTGATCACACAAAAAAGATAATAATAAGCTGAGTGAGCCCACATGACTCAACAACCAGAACTAGTTTAATGATGAACTTAAAACTTCTGTAACATCTAAAAGTACTTTATGAATTATCAAAGAAATAGCAAATTAAGGACAACATAGCTTTAGTTTTGTTTTTGTTTTTAAACTGATGTTTATTTTTCAGTCAACCTTATTCACGTCTTGCTTAAGAGCCTGTGGAAGAAGAGTTTAAGACCACCCAGTGGCTGTTCCCACCCATTCAGTGACCGGAGCAGTGGGAGCTGCAGGCCAGGCTTCTGAGGCAGGCTGAGCCCTCCAGTCTTCAGTGGGGAGCTACTGAGTAGGCTCCGAGGGCACCTGCAGCCTTCAGACCAGGAGTGGAGCAGTCCATTCATCCTGAAATTCCTCCTTGGTCACAGCTTTCTCAGTGGCAGCCTGCTCTTCCTTTTCAATCTCATCAGGATCTCTGTAGAAGTAGAGATCAGGCATGCCCTCCCATGGCTGTTCATGGGAGATGGTGCCACGCATGCAGAGAATTTCCCGGGCCAGCATCCACCACGTCAGACCTTTGCCTGGGAGGGCGATGTCCACAGAAGGCAGAGGAGAATGTGTGTTACACAGAGCCGTGGTAGGCAGCCTCTCCCCTCTGTGAGAGGCTGGTGGTCAGCCCTGGGGGAAGTAGCCACAAGGCGACGTAGTTCCCAGAATGCTGCCTGGATAGGATTAGTGGAAGCTCCAGGAGTGAAGCAGCCAGTGGTAAAAGTGGCTCCAGTGCCAACAGCAAACTTCAGCACAGCTCACCGGCCACTGTTCCTGGAGGATATGACACTGACATCAGCAGGGTTTTCAAAGGCAACAATGGCACCAGTTGCCAACAGAAGCTTCTCCCAGGTCCTCTTCAGATTCATGATGGCGATGCCATCACTTTTCCTTTTGTAGATGTACTGTTCCATTTGGAAGTCAAGGTTGAGGTCACCTAAGTGAGTTCTTGCCTCAAGGAATTTGAGGACATCTTCCTCCTTCATTTGCAGGACATCAAGGGCTCAAGACATTGTGGAAGTTTCCCTTTAAATTATGTCAGGAATCTAGAACAATGTGGGGCCCTCTCTGGGTGGTGCAGAAAGGCATAGCTTTAATTTTAATTATAGAACATTGTCTTCTAGTTTGGAAGTTGGTTCAGCTAAATATAAAAATTTCACCTGCAGGTATTTCCAAGTTGTTTCATTTCTTTATTAGAACACAGTAATACTGTAGAATCTGCATGGAATTTGGTGGCCATGCAGCTCTGGTTTCATTGTAACTGACAATCCAGAAGTTTAAAATATGTAATCCAACAGTATAAATAGTGAGAGTGTCAGTTAATGCTCAAACCAGAAAACTCAGTTAACTAGAGTACCTAATTTCTTAACATTTCTGAAATAATCAGTTTGCTTACATGTTATGGGTCCCTAGGTGCTCTCATAAGCACGTTAAGTCAAACTAAACTGACTCTTCTCTATTATTTGAATAAAGAATCAGTTAGTTCACCTGCTGTATTAGTTCTGATCATAAACTGGGTGTCTTAAAATAATAGAAGTTTATTCTCTCACAGATCTGGAGGCTAGCAGTCCAAAGTCAAGGTGTTAGCAGGGTCGCACTCACTATGAGGGCTCTAGGAAAGAACCCTTCCTTACCGCTTCTAGCTTCTGGTGGCTGCCAGCAACCTCAGCATTCCTTGGCTTACAGATTCGCACCTCTGTCATCTCATGGGGGTTCCCCCTATGTGTCTCTACCTCCGTATTTTCTCCTCTTCTTATAAGAACGCCAGTCATGTTGGATTAAGGACCCACTCTACTCCAGCATGACCTTGTATCAACTAATATTCACAATGACCCAATTTGTGAATAATGTCACATTCTGGGATCCTGAGAGTTAGAACTTCAACATATGTTTTCGGGGACACAATTTTTATTTTTACTGTTATTTTGTTTTTTGTTTTTTGTTTTTTTTTACTGTTGTTTTGAATAGCTATTAGCTCAATTAAGAATAAGAAAAATAACCGTATTATTTTACGTTCATTTATTCTTCTCTGGTGCTTGCTTTCTTTCTTTATGTAGGCCCAAGTTTCAGATCTCCACCATTTCCCTTTTTCTTTTAACATTTCTTAAAGGGGAAGGCTCTTGGCAATGAATTGGGGGATACAATTTAGCCCATAACCCTTCCCATCAACAGGTACCATAATTTAGCCCCAACAAGCACCTATCCCAATCTATGGGCTAAAGGAAACAATTGGTTTTTATGTAATAGGCAGTAGTGTATGATAGGTGATTAAGACAGCATTGGGATTGGCTCTGAGCTTTCTGCAGCAGTAGCCACTTTCCACTCTCCTGAATTCTTCTCAGGCCAAGTTTAAACTGGAGGCAATATACACAAAGCCCAGTCTCCCAGGGATGACCTTGGAAGGATCCACGGAGTCCTGAAGGTGGGGGCAAGCTCAAGCTTCTTTGGCTCTGGGACCACTACCATGACATGAATAAAGCCTAACACGGACTCCTGAAAGTCCAATGTCATACAAACACCCAGAACCCTCCACATATATTTTATGGAGAAATCAATGCCAAGTACCCGGTCCATTTCTTCTTGATCAGGTTAGCCATCTTTCCACTACTCTGACCAGACTCTCCTTTGTTTCAAGAGGTTATCTTGAATCATCTGTGGCTAGAGTTACCAGTGAGCAACTTAAGTTCCCAGACCCAGCATCCTCAGCCTCCTCTTGCCTGTCTACAAGGTAGCAAAGCAAAGTCTATAAAGCACAGGAAGAAAAGGTGGGAATTTGTCTGTTAATTAAATGAGTATTATTAAGGCAGAATACATGAAACTGAGTGAAAAATGCAAGTTTATAAACATTATGTGCCTTGTATAATATAACTCCATTTATATCAATGTGGAGCAAGAAGTTACCCAAAACAGTACTAATATCATTTGTGAACACATATATGTGATGAAGTTGGAAACACACAGACCAGATATTGCCAAATTCATAGTGGAGGTTCCTTCTGGGGAAGAAGAGGAGGAAAGACAAAGGAAGAAAGGGGAATAAGTTTGGGGAAGAGACAATAGGACATTTTGATTTTATCTGTAAAAAAAGAAACACTAAAAGCAAATATGCAAAAGGTCAATATTCATTAATTCTAGGTGGTCTTAAATACAGGTGTTTGTTACATAATCCAGAATCATTTCTGAGTTTTTTTAATTTTCAAAATTGAGTCTATACAAAAAAAGTATTGCTTTTGAAAGATACAGAAGTAGGTGTAAATGAACAAGTGGTCACTTCTCCCTACTCCTACATTGTGGCTAATCCCCGGAAGGTAATTTTCTCATCTCTGATTAGGATGCCCTTGGAAACATTTAGCTTTGTCTTCCAATGTAAATTAACTGCACAAAAAATTGCCCTCTGAAATAGAAAGAAATACAAATTTTTTTAACTTTGAGTTGAAATAACCATATCCTACTCTTTCTGTAATGTCTCTGCCTCTTGAGCAGTAGCGTTTCTCACATTGGGCATACATCAGGATCAGTCAGAGGGTTTGTTTAAACACAGACGGCTGGGCCCCACCACCAGAGTTTCTGATTCAGTGAGTCTGAGGTCAGGCCCAAGAATTTGCATTTCTAGCAAGTTCCCAGGTAATGGTGATGCCTATGGTCTAGAGGCCACAGTTTGAAAACCACTGGTCTAAAGAAAAAAGAAAGAAAGAAAACCTTCATTGAAATTGAGGCTGACTTTAATTTGGACAATTTATAATGAATAACAAAGCTTTAAATGAACATTAGAGGCCTTTTTGTAATCATTTTAAATGAGAAAATGATATTGATTTATTAAAATGTTTATTAATTTACTTGGGGCCAAATAAGTTCAAGGAAAAGGAAAAATCCTAGGCAGGATCAAAAAGAATACCATGTGTTGGCTCGGCACCTGTGGCTCAAGCAGCTAAGGCACCAGCCACATACACCAGAGCTGGCGGGTTGGAATCCAGCCTGGGCCCGCCAAACAATGACAACTACAACCAAAAAGTAGCCAGGGGTTGTGGCAGGTGCCTGTAGTCCCAGCTACTTGGGAGGTTGAGGCATAAGGATCGCTTAAGCCAAAGGCAACAGCTTGAGGCTTTGTCTCAAAAAAAAAAAAAAAAAAAAATACCATGTGTTAAATGGCCAGGTACAGTGGCTCATGGCTGTAATCCTAGCACTCTGGGAGGCTGAGGTGAGTGGATTGCTTGAGCTCAGGAGTTCAAGACCAGCCTGAGCTAGAGCAAGACCCCATCTCTACTAAAAAATAGAGAAACTAAAAAAAAAAAATAGAGAAACTAGCCCAGCATCATGGTACACTCTGGTAGTCCCAGCTACTCAGGAAACTGAGGCAAGAAGATCACTTGAGCCCAAGAGTTTGAGGTTGGTGTAAGCTATGAGGCCATGGCACTTCACCTAGGTCAAGAGAGTGACACTCTGTTTCAAAAAAAAAAAAAAAAGTACTAGGTGTTGCATTTGTTTAATATAATCACAAAACATTCATATAAAGATGTATGTAACATGCAATATAAACCATAAATCAATGCTAGTATCCTGGTCATCTGTTTTGGTAACAAAGAAAGAAACCCCCAATTTCTCATCTTGCAGCATGTAGTTCTACTACCTGCAACAATTGCTCCCACCTAATTCCACCTGATCCACCAGCATGTCCCCTGCACACCTGACACCCCACGAGGCCTCCTTCCCCACTCATGCCTGGCAACAGTTCCAGATGTTCTTATTTTATATTTTGCTGCTTGTTTCCCAAAATTCCTATCATTATTCAAATTACTGCAATGTACAAACCTTGATGATGGTCTCTGTAAAGGAACATCGTACTCTCAGAGCTATTTCAAAGAGACAAGTTTCACAATTCATATTTCACTGAGTGTTTATTTTCAAAACCATTTGATAAACTATCTGTGTAAAGCTATATTTTGGTTTCTCACTGAAACCCCCAAAATCTTTGAAGGTACCATGCATTAATATCTAAGGGTAAAAATATAAAATTTAACAATCGTCTGCTTTGATAATACCACTTTCACAAAGCTGATTTTATCAGACAGTCCCCACCATTCTTCATGGTGAGCAAAGGGCAAAAGCAACTCTGTCAACTGAACAGAAGCTGGTGCTGCTTTTCCCCCAGTATCCCATCTAATGCAACTAGAACTCTTAACACCATGAAATGAGAAAGAAGCCTGCCTACCGCAAGAAGTGACAGCCTCCGTCAAAGTCCCTCAGTTTCAATAAAATAGGCTTTACCCAGGAAGTCTTTGCAAAACATACCACTTATGTCTCTGTTCCCCCAAATGTGGATTCCAGATGTTCGAAGCATTAAGGCAGAGCAACAGCCCACTGAAAATTATAGTAGTTGGCCACTAGTCAAATTGTAAAGCCCTAGGATCTAATCCAACAGAATAATTTTGACATTAATTCGAGGCCTTTCCCCTCTAGTTATGGAATGAAGGCTCAAGATCATTGGCCAAAAACTATTATCCAACAACCCTGAGCTCCAAAACACTGTGGCTGGCTCACAGAAAGATAAGAGGAGGAAGTTGCAGTCTGTGATCTGAAACAACTTATAAAAAAAAATTGGACTCTCTGCTGTCAGACAGTTACAGGAGGAAAAAAACATTGGGCTCATGAAAGCTTACCAGAACGTCGGCTTAAGCAAATGAGAAGCAATACTGCTACATAAAAAGCATAGTAGTAATACAGTATTCATGTCAATTAACTGGAACGGGCTGTTGTAATTAATGCAGTTTTCTATCCAAGGAGGACTAAGCAGAACATTTTCCCTTCTTATTTTTCCAATATTGCTGCTAGCACATACTTGTCGTAGGTTTTGTGGAGTGGTTTGCTCAACTCTGTTCCAATCCCCTGTGCCTTCTTGGATTACAGAAACTTGAAAGCAACAAGCTTTATTTTCCAAACTCCCTTCCAGTTGGAACTGTGGATGACATTTAGATTCCACGTAACAGATATGCTCATCTAATACTTGGATCTGGAACCAAGTAATGTAGGCCTGGAGGCCGGGTGCAAGAAATCCACTTTGTGGGTGCAAATTATAGATAAGGTTGCCGGGTTCCAATGTCAGTGGCTGAGGCTTTGGCTTCCTGACTTAGCAGAAGTGGTGGCTCACTCAAAAAGGCAGTTTGTAGACTGTGGGAGGAACAGCAGTGTCCCTAGAGGATTGGTTTGGTGGTTTGTTTTAAAGTCCCTCCTGTAAGTCCAGCTCACAGCGTGTCTCTCAGGCCTCCTAGTGATATTGCCACTTAATACCTCAGATTAGGTATTAAGCCAGCTATGTTTCTGTCTATGTGAGTGATCCCTGATAAATACAGTAAACGTTCACTTCCCTGTAGTGTAATCAACACAGTGTAATGAATGTCCTGGGTGATTAAGTGCCTCAAAATTCCTCAAAATCGTTAAGAAAATAGTTTCATTCAAATGAAATGAATCCCAAATGGCCTTGAACTTCCAGGAGTGATTTTTTTTTTTTTGTGAAATCTCCTTTTTCATTATCATAATAAATATAGCATTAGAGGTATAGAGGAATAAGGAAATCAAATGGAGAGAAACGCTGAAAGCATATCCTATGGTTAAGTCGGAAAATAAGGCTGTGTGTTGGTGGGTAGGCTTAATATCTCAATAGCTAAATGGTAGAGATTTCAGTAATGGCCCAGAAAAAGACAGTGAGGGCTCGGATTGGGCTGGTAAGAAGGAGATGGCAAGTAGAGCAGAGGATGATTTAAGAGTCAGAATTGCAATTCTTCCTGAAGCAAACCTTGACAGGACAATTGGAATGCAAGTGGTTTTCTCAGAGACAAAAATCAACAGGGGAGTGGGGAAGTGTGTTGGTTTTCTGGTGCTGCTGCAACAAATTACCACCCATTTGGCAGCTTAAAACATGGCAAAACTCCTACAGTTTTGAAAATCAGAGCCTAAAGCAGTTTCACTGGGCTAAAGTCAAGGTGTCAACACTACTGACTCCGGGGAAAAAACACTTCCTTTCCTCATTCAGATTGTAATGGCCACCGGCATTCCTGGATTTGTACTCCCTTCTGCCACTTGCAAAGTGCCTTGCTCCCATCTCTGCTTCTACCATCACCCTGCCTCCTGCTGAGTCTCTCTGAATAGGGAGTAATGTGGTTATATCAGGCGCACTCAGATAAGCCGAGATAATCTCTCCATTTCCATATTCTTAACTCAATCATGTCTGTGATATCCCTTTTACCATATAATGTAACAATTATTCCAGAAATTAGGATGTGAACAGAAGGGGCCATTACCCAGTCTATCTACTGCAGAAAGTGAGAGAGGGGGTGGGGTGCACTCAGGAAAGTGTGTGTTAATTGAGCCAGTTTCCGTGGTAGACAACTGGAGTTCAGTCTTACTGGGGAACTCTGGGAGTTTGTGGAGAGCAGCTTCTCAAACCTCAACGTGCACAGGAATTCCCTGGGCCTCTTACTGAAATGCAAATTCTGATTCGGCAGGCTTGGGGCACAGCCAGAGAGTCTGCATTTCCGACAAGCTTCCAAGTGATGCCCACGCTGTTGATCCATGTGCCACACTTTAAATAGTGAGGATGGAGAACACACCTCCAAGCTACCCCAAATGAGGAGCAAGGACGCTGGCGTATTCATTCACCAACTCCCTATTCATCAGCAGTGGGGAGCTGCTTCCAAGCCCCTTCCTATTTGCCCTGTGTGGGCAGAGTGCTTCTGAGTCAAGAAAAAAGTCTCAGATGAGAGTCACAGTTGTTCACAGTGAACAGCCTTCACTGTAGAAAGGCGAATGCTAAGGGAATATGAGCAGGACACCAACAGGCGCACCAGTGACTGACTAGGTGTAGAAAAAAAAGGAACAGGGTGGAGGGCAGGAGATGGGGCGAGAAAGTGTACTCGTGAGAAGGAGATTCATTGCAAGTTTGGAATCTGAGAGATCTTCTGTTCCGCTGGGAGAACACCGATAGCATGAACAAGTAATTGCCTTATTTCCATCCAGATGCTCAAGCACATGACTTTCCACTGTGCTGACTGTGGTTATCTAGAGCCTACAGAGCTGCAGCAAAGCCTGCAAGTGTCTGCAGCGGTCGGTCGAAAGCCATGCCTCCCCGAGCCCCCGGTTTAGGGCTCCCTCTCCACATACAATTCTCTTCCAGTCCGGAGGTTACTCTGGAAACAAGCCCTCTACAAATGCCACGGAAGAGGTAACAAGGGCCTGGAGGAAGATTATGGTTACAAAAATGGAAGCATGTTACAAAGATGTAAGACACATTCCAGCAGAAGCAGAATATCTAAGGGCTGAACTCATGCTCCAGTGAATATCACAGTTTAAAGCCAGTGTAATTTTAGCTTGACTATTGATTCTCTAAGTGTCCTTTGGTATAAGTCATCTGCTGGCCAATAGTTTACAACACATTGGTTGTTGACACACACGATATGTGAAACTTGGCACCATTGCCATGTAAACAAACTAAGATTTGCCTGCCATTTTGCATTATGTATGTCAAAAGAACATAAATGAAAAATGTGCATTTTTCTTCTGGTTATGCTGCTTTTGTTCTTTCTAACAAAGCAATTTCTAGAAAGGTAGTATGTTACCTGGAATATCTTCTTTGTTCAAGCACACAGAAGTAATACCTGGCTTTTAGAAGCATGTGTATACTATCTGTTTTGAGTGTCTGACATCATTGTCACACACCACTACTGCTGTAGCCTTTGGAGAATTTTCATTTTCCTGTGGATATAACTGATGTGATACATCAGGTAGAAGAAACTTCTGGCACCACATCATCTTGAGCAGTGTGTTTCTGAGAAGACATCAGGTTATCCAGGAACTAAAAGGATTTAGAGGTGTAAGTCTAGATTCCACAACCAGCTTTCCCCAGATTGTTAACTGCATGACCTTGGATTGATTAAATTCAAAAACCCTTTCCTATGTCAACATTTTCAGCTTTGGTTAAGGGATTTCTTTTTGTTGTTGTTAAAAATAAATAAAAATATTGGTTACCGATAACAATGTGGAACCAGATTAATTTAAATGCTTTGCGCCCATTGCACAAACTCCTCTCTTTGAGGTAGCTGCCTGTCTTCCATATTGGTTTATTTCAGTAACTCTGCTCCCACCTGTGGGATTGGAAAAACAGCAAGATGTGAAACTCAGCTGGTAAGACTCTAACCAAGTCTGGAGTCTAGTCAATAGTAACATATCAATGTTAATGTCTTAGTGTTGACAAGTATTCCAGAGTCATGTAAGATGGCACCATTAGGAGAAACTGGGTGAAGGGTATATAGGAAGGCTCTGTACTCACTTTGCAACTTTTCCATAAGCCTAAAATGACTCCAAAATAAAAGGTTTTTCTATAAGAATAAATAAACCTGGGTTTGGAAATCCATTCACTGATGCCCTATATTCACTAGCTGTGTAATTTGAAGAAAAGCAATTAAATTCTCTCAGCAAGTTTCTTCATTTGTAAAATGTGAACAGTACCGCCCACTTTTCTGATGAAGATCCAAGATCAGATTAGAAGCTTTATACAAAGTTTTGGTGTTACTACTATTGGTTTTTAAAGGATCTGGAGTAACTCCAGGTCAAAAACCAATTGGAGTAGTCAGGAAAGAGCACTACCATCAGCATTCTCTTGCTGAGGTGTCCAAATGAATTTTGCAACTTAATCATGGTTTCCTTAAAGGTGGCACTTTTATAAACATGTCATTAAATGCACTAGAAAAGAGCTAAAGAAAACAGGAATTGATAAATAAATCCAAATCCTGAGTGCTTGAAAAAAACAACTGCTGTAAGAAAAAAAACTTGAAGAAAATCTAATCAAAGGGGAAAAATGAGTACACTTTGTGCAATTTCATGTTAGCAAAATTCTAAATTTTATTTATTTACTTATTTAGAGATAGAGTCTCAGTCTGTTGCCCAGGCTAGAGTTCGGTGGCATCTGCTTAGCTCACAGCAACCTCAGACTCCTGGGCTCAAGCGATCCTCCTGCCTCAGCCTCCCAAGTACCTAGGACTATGGGGGCCCACCACAATGCCTGGCTAGTTTTTCTACTTTTAGTAAAGACAGGGTTTTGCTCTTGCTCAGACTGGTCTTGTACTCCTAAGCTTAGATGATCCTCCCACCTTGGCCTCCCAGAGTGCTAGGATTACAGGCATGAACCATAGTGTGTGGTCTACAATTCTAATTTTTTAAAAAGTAGATGTTTATCTTCTTTAAAATTTTTTTAAGGTATGAAACAAAGTTTATTGAAGAAGAGTAAAATAGATTTATAGAGTAAGAAAGCTTTACAAAACAGGATACATTTGCTATATGTTACACCCGAGAATCGGAATCCCCAATGACCAGACGAGAGAGCCAGACTCCAATGCAAATCACATGAGGGAGATTATTCAGGCTGAAGCCAGGGCTGTCAGCGTTCCCCAGACGCAACTGGTGCCGAGAGCCCCTAGCCCGTTGGGCACAATGTTTTTATGCAGTGGATATGGGGTGAGGGGCATGGGGAACAAAGCTTGGCCTAGGGATTGGTTATTTCTTATCCCTATCCTAGAACTCAAAACTGATAGGGTCCCGCCAATCTCAACAGTCAGGAGGTGGGCGCACTTTGGGAAGTAGGAGAGGTGTGGCTTACTAAAAAAAAAAAAAAAAAAAAAAAAAAACGAGACAACGGAATTTTAGGTCAAATTTAAAATTGTGGAAAAAAGCCGTAGATGAAATAAACCATGTAAAGCCCAA
>CAUYPK010089531.1:0-10441 GCA_963574355.1 Loris lydekkerianus | reverse complement strand
ATCACAATATAACAAAGACATCTGTACCAGAATGTTTATTGCAGCCCAATTCATAATTGCTAAGTCATGGAAGAAGCCCAAGTGTCCATCGACCCATGAATGGACTAGCAAATTGTGGTACATGTATACCATGGAATATCATGCAGCCTTGGAGACTTTGCCTCTTTCATATTTACATGGATGGAGCTGGAACATATTCTTCTTAGCAAAGTATCTCAGGAATGGAAGAAAAAGTATCCAATGTACTCAGCCCTACTATGAAGCTAAATTATAGCTTTCACATGAAGGCTATAACCCAACTATAGCATAAGACTATGGAGAAAGGGCCAAGGAAGGGGAAGGGAGGGGGGAGGTTAAAGTGGAGGGAGAGTAATGGGTGGGGCCACATCTATGGTGCATCTTAGAATCAGTACAAGCGATTGTACTAATGTACACAGTTGTGATTTAAGAATAAAAAAAATTTAAAAAAATGAATAAAAGGCATTCAGATCAGAAATGGAGAAGTAAAATTCTGTTTGGACGTGAGGTGATCTTATGTAAAAAAAACCTAAAGGTTATAGCAAAGAAATAAAATTACGACTAATAAGCCCACCTACTAAGGTTGTAGATTAAAAACATCAACATGCAAATGTCATTTACATTTCTAAATACTAACAATTGTTTTTAATTTCAGATGAAGCTGAGAATACAAATGTTATGTTGCCATGGTAATGAAGCAAAAGTGGGCTTCCACTGCCTGCTCTATAGGTTTGTTCTGACAAAAGGGCTAAATATTTGCAAGCAGAATGATAAATTAACTCTTTAGTAAACAAAGGGACAATCTAACTATGCTTCATCTAAAAATTTAACAAAATTTTTACAAGGACTCTCACATTCCATTGAAGTAATTTCCAAAGAAGATTCTGAGGCCATATTGAATGATTTTGAAATTTCTTTTTATGAATTAGCACTGAATGAAAACTTCTCAATTATAAAGTATGAATTCAGTGTAGAAAAAATAAATTCAAATAAACAAAGGAACAAAGAAGATACTTTTTAAAAAGGCACATGAGGTGGCACCTGTTGCTCAGTGGGTAGGGCACCAGCCACATACATCGAGGGTGGTGGGTTCGTACCTGGCCCGGGTCAGTTAAAACAAGAATGACACCTGCAACAACAACAAAAATAGCCAGGCATTGTGGCCGGTGCCTGTCATCCCAGCCACATGGGAGGCTGAGGCAAGAGAAACACTTAAGCCCAAGAGTTGGAGGTTGATGTGAGCTGTGATGCCAGAGCACTCTACCGAGGGCAACATAGTGAGACTCTGTCTCAAAAAAAAAAAAAGGCACACGATCCTGTCTGCTAACTTCTGGATGTGTAGCACTGTCGTCTACTCATTTACACATTTGTACCTGTTGAAATTGTACTTTCTATCAGAGAATTGCATGATGTGTATTTAGGCTGATTGCAGTTTTTCACCGTTATAAATAGGATTTCAATAAAAAAATTGTGCATACTTTTTATTGTTCCTTCATAAACCTAAAGCTATTCTTGATACAATGTAGCCATTCAATGAATAGGAAATATATGATTACTAACACCCACATATGTGTAGCAAGGTCAGTAACTATTACAGAAGGGACCTTTCAGGGGTCATGTTCAGGTATATGGCTGGAGAGCAAAGCAAGCCTCCTGCCAGAGTGTCTTATGAGGTAGCATTTACTTTTCTATGATTTTCAGACCTTAGAGTTTGCAGAAACCACCTACATAGTCACGATTTGGAGATGCCAACATAACTAAACCCAGTAGATATGACTTAAAAGTAATTACAAGTTTATTAATTAACAATATGAAATAATTGCCAGGAAGATACTGAATTTCTATCTGACAACCAGTGTGTCTCCTTATGTAGCCAGACAACAGCTTCCAAAAAGAAAATCAGAAGGTGACTAACAGAACCAGATAGGATTTAAATGTTTGTAGCCTTATCATCCAGAGAGGTTACTCTCTTTCCTGAACAGTTCACACAGTCTGTGTCCAGTCATGGGACTATATAAGCAATTGTGTTTTTTCTTTCTAAACACAATTCCCAGATCACAATGATTAAAATTGTAGGGGCTCCTAACTGTGGGGAGTGAGTCAGTATTCAGACAAAATCTTGGTTTGCTTCCTGAGATGGCTGTTCATGTTCAGGATATGTGGATATTTACCTCCAGGGACAACGGGGTTAATCTTATTTCCCTTTACCACTATATTTATCAGTGGTTCCTGTTGGGTTGAACATTCTGGCAGAGAGAATTTAAACGTTTCAGTCTATTTTATTAAAGTGCTCATGTTGAGGAGGGAATAACCTAAAATAAAGGCAAACATATTTTCTATCTCCCCAACTTTTGGGGGAACTGAAACCTTTATCACTGTCAGTGACAGTGGTAGTTGTGGGGAGGGCAGGAAATGTCTCTTGTTCTTTGCACCACAGAAAGTAGCTCAAGGGAATGGTCTGGACAGAGGTCACAAGATCCTTCTAGCCAAAAATGGGGATAATCTAGGTAGAAAGCACAAGACAATGTTGGCCAAAGTTGAGATGACTCCAGGCAGAGGCCACAAGACTATCTTAGCCCAAGATGGGTTATGGGATCAGAACCTTTAAAAGTTCTGTGCTTCTGCTCAGATGCAGGAATTTGGACTTTGAGACCATTGTCTACCATTTTCCTCCTTTGTCAGTTATCACTGTCTTTCAAACTGCTTGTCCCTCTTTTTCTGTTGTGGCTATGGGGGACAATTGCCAAAGTTTTGGTAATACGTACAAAATAAAATAAAACTTAAAGGCTGTAGATATAATTAAAAATATCATTTGTTTAATTAATATCTCTCTCTCTCTCTCTCTCTCCCTCCCTCTCTTTTTTTTTAAGATAGAGTCTCATAGCCCTGAATGGAGTGTGTGGCATCATGGCTCACAGTAACCTCAAACTCTTGGGCTCAAATGATCTTGCCTCTGCCTTCCAAGTAGCTGGGACTATAGGTGCCTGCCACAACGCTCAGCTGGTTTTTCTATTTATAGTAGAGACAGGGTCTCATTCTTGCTCAGGCTGGTCTCAAACTCTTAAGCTCAAGGGATCCACCAGTCTTGGCCTCCTAGAGTGCTAGGGTTATAGGCGTGAGCCCTGCACCTGCCTAAGTACCTATTGAGTACTTATTGAAAAAATAAGTAAAGTAACTCATTAAGTCTAAGAACTATGAGATGTCTCTCATGGCTCAGAGAAGATGCCACTTAAAAATTGTGGTGACCTTCAATATTAGCTTCTGAATTTTATCAAGGGAAAGGATTTGGGCCAGGAATTCAGTCTTGGGTGACTTCAAAATGCAGTTTGTTTGAGATGTAGTTGTGTGGAAGTCATCAAAGCATATTCTGAAGCTGGGTTGTTTGGGGGGACATGTCAGGGACTGTTTGAATATTAAGGCGTTGGTCCTAATTCACCCTCAGGCACTGGTCAGTGTCTTCTATGAGTTTCTTGTGATCCTTGATGGCCCCACAATCAGACCAAATAAGCGTGATCCAGCCTGGATAAGGAAGAAAGTAAAGCTGGGAAGAAGCTGGTGCACTGGGTCTACAAACTCAAGTCTGAGGATGAAGTTGAAGGTTAGGTTAAGTGGTTGAGACAGATGTGAGATGAGAGAAGGCTGGGTTTAGATCTCTAAGACTGGAGGAGGGGTCCAGATTAAAACATCTCCAGGATACGGTCATGAGAATGAGTTCTTACTCAGAAGACAACAGATGGTGGAAGAGGTCCGTGTTTGCAACTAAAACTCTCCTGTATCCGCTGGAAGCCCTAAAGATAACTCCATCTGAATTCCTCATTAATCTCTGGCCCAGACACAAGTCTACATCTGTCCCCCACAACCTGACCTTCGTCCTGCACTGCAGTCAGCAGCACTATCCACCCAACCCAGAAATCTGGAAGTCGGTTATCCTCAATACCCCGTGTCCTTCACTCCCAGATGCAGCCAATTACTGAGCCTATTCGTTTATTTGCACATTTCTTCCCGCCTCTGTTGCCACAGCTGTGCCCAGTAAGGCTCTGTTGGTCTTGTCTTAGAAACCTCCAGTTTACCCTGTTCAGCTTTCATCCCCACTTTGTGTTGACTTTACCTTCCAGTCCTGCTCCCTCTGCAGTGGCTTCACTGGACACACCCTGCCCTCCAGTTACACTGAACAGTTTGCATTTCCTGGAATCTTACGAATTCTCTACCTGCCCCAGGCTTTAGTTTAAAGACTGCTCCTGGTTGCTGAAACACCCCTCCTTTCTTTTTTCTTCCTGGCTAACTCTGGTTTCATGCTTTAAGATCAGTTGCCTTCTCTCAGCACACACTGGTAACAGCTTGCACTCTGACCACCAGGTGCGAGTCTTCCAGAAACACTCCCGTAGTTTGTGCTAGTGGAGGGCTTTAGCTCTAGATCAAGAATGCAGATTTATTTGTCTCTCTTCCCCATTAAGCTCAAAGTCTTTGAGGAAAGAGATTTGAGTCTCACTCAAATTTGTATTTCATTGCCTGGTTTGGAGTCTGACACTTAGTAGACTTTAAATAAACACTTGTTGAAGGGTAAATAACTGAATAAATGAATCCAGGGAAGATCCATCACTAACAATAGTTCTTTGATCCTGTGGAGCCATTCCCTTCTTGTGCAATGATGGATCCTTGTATGAAGCAGATTGTTAAATCAGGTCTTGTCAGAACATTGAATCCTCATTAAAATTTCTTTGCCATCAAAGACTGAGCAAAATAGTTAAGTGTCTTTGTTTTGACAGATGAAGTAACTAGAGCACAGAGAGGTTAAAGAACACCGAGGGGCACACAGCTGGGCAGAGCTGGGGTAGGACCCCAGGCTCCTATGTCCCAATGCTATACCTTCCCCAGCTACCATGCTGCCTCCCCAAGTACCTGTAATTGCAAATATTTTTTATTTTATTTCTTTGAGAAACACATTATGAGCTCCTAGCCCCAGGAAAGGAGCATATCCACCTGCATACAACTCCCAGTAGATGTTTAACAATTTTTCTGAAATCCTTTTGCTCTGCATTTTATGCACAGGGCTAAAACTAACAGAGGTCCCTCCAGTTCGGCTGCCCTGCCTCCCTGTATTTCAAAATTCCAAAGGGAAAAAGAAAGTCAGCTTCTTCTCTTCCTCAGCTGGCAGAGTGAACCTGCCTCTGAGATAGGATCAACTTGTTTGGGTAATGTACCGGGTACTTCCCTGGTGGGCTTTCATAAAAATCATTTGGTGCAGTGGGTGTTCATAAAGTAAAATGCAAAGCTCAGAGCTGTTCCCATCTTTTTGAATAGTACTATGAACTTCTTTTCCAACCCAACCCAATGCTTGCTTCTTTTTTCCATTTTCTATGGTCTACCCCCATCTCTTAAAATGCTCCCTCCTGATTTTTTTGTCAGCTTGATTGAGGTTTTCTTTGGTTGTAGGACATAACCCAGTTTAGACACTTGATTCATTTGAATTGCTGGCTTCAAAATACTGTTGGGCATTTTACATTAATTTTTAAAAGAAGGTATCTAGACTAGATGACTAGTCTGTTTCTCAAATTATTTACAATTTCTCAGCAGTTTTCATATTTCTTTTCTTTTCCTTTTTTTTTGAGACAGAGCCTCAAGCTATCGCCCTGGGTAGAGTGCTGTAGCATCATACCTCACAGCGACCTCAAACTCTTGGCCTTAAGTGAGTCCCTTGTCTCAGTCTCCCAAGTAGGTGGGACGACAGGCACCCACCACAATGCCCGGCTATTTTTTGGTTGTAGTTGTCACTGTTGTTTGGCTGGCCTGGGCCGGATTTGAACCCACCAGCTCTGGTGTATGTGGCTGGCACTTTAGCCTCTTGAGCTACGGGCGCCACCAGAAGTTTTCATATTTCTTCTTGTATGTGATTTTTAAGGATCTTTTCTTCTCCAAATAGTAACAGAAAAAAGCCATAAGTCTGTACACTGCAGGACAAACTGATGGTGACTTTCCACCTTACTGAAGCTCAGAGGCTACTAGCTCCCACTTTGAACCATAGGTCATGTATACAGTGTGTGACCATGTGCAGTATGTGTGTGTAAATGTGTTCAGCATAGCCACCATGCATGCATGTTGGGGTGTCAGATCAAAGCACCCTGAGCAACACATTCTGAGTACTAAGACAGAAACAATTTGGAGCACCATGGAGAAATTTCTAGGAAGTCTAATCATGATCATTGTATGACAAGATATCTCTTTTTTACCTCAGGTATTTGTCACAAAATTTTAGCTTTCTTTCTTTTTTTTTTTTTTTTTCTTTTTGAGACACAGCCTCAAGCTGTCACCCCGGGTAGAGTGCTGTGGAATCACAGCTAACAGCAACCTCCAACTCCTGGGCTTAAGCAATTCTTTTCCCTCAGCCTCCCAAGTAGCTGGGACTACAGGTGCCCACCACAACGCCTGGCTATTTTTTGGCTATAGTTGTAATTGTTATTCAGCAGGCTTGGGCTGGATTCGAACCCACCAGCTCTGGTGTATGTGGCTGGCACCTTAGCAGCTTGAACTACAGGCACCGACCCAGAATTTTAGCTTTCTGAAATAAAAAGACACATACACTATTTACTAGTAAACCCTTCTGAACCAATTTCCTGCTCATTTACAGCTGAAGAATGATAAATTGTAGGCGGTGAACCTGAAGTTTGTGATTACACAATAGAAAAGAAACTTTCTAGGACTGGTCACTCACTTGAATTTCAAGGCGCTGGCCTGGCTGGTGGAGGTCTGGGCCCCTCACGGGTTGGGTTCCAGAGCCCTCTGTCCCCTCAGTTTCAAGCTTCCGGTAGGGGGTGCTGTTGTCTAACACAAGATCTATTGTTCTCAGAGGAATTTAGTTGTGGCTTCAGATCATTTCTATTCTAACCTTTGCCCTTTCCCAAGATTTAATGTGTTTGAACTGATATTGGTTATTTGCTCTTAAGTTTACCGTGAATTTAATCTTATGTTACTGTTTAATACATTAAAGTGCCATTTCAGTTGCTGCCACTGCACTGATTAGTATTAATTTCCACCAGGATGTGCCCTGAATATCAGTGAGCTTGTTCAGGAAAATGAATAATAATTTTATTGTTTTAAAAACAATGAAATATTTGATTACTTTGTAAAAATGCAAGAAGTGAATTTTGATGACATAGGTCTAGGAATCAACCTGAGACTTTTGGAGGAATTAAATATACACGTTTCGCCTTCAAAGTTTTTATTTTTCTACTGGTGAAGATGTATTATATTTGCATTTTTGAGCCTGACTAATTTTAATTCCATTTTTATTGTACAAACCCAAGAGGAACATTTGCTTTGTTTTCACTGATTAGTTATACAATTATTCTTTTCAGATACTACATGAACCATGAACCATAATATTATATTTCTTGTTAATACATTTTGGCAAAAGTATTTACATGAAAACACAATACATAAATGTAATGACTTTCTCAAATGAGTAAATTGTTGCCATGAAGCAATCGCTTTTATTTTAATACAAGTTAAATTCATTAAATTTTTCTCAATTAGCAAAGCGACTTTTCCAAATGAACTAGTGATGGAAAAACATTGCCTGTTTTATCCCGGCCCAGCTGATTTGCTTTTTTTTTGCCAAATGCCTATTTGGGAAGGAGAGGGGGGAAAAAAAGAAGTGTTTAATTTTAATAAACTTGATGCAATGCTGACTCCTAGGGGATTAGGCATGGTTCTGATGCAGTCAGCTTCTTTTCTGTTAGTTTCAGAGTAAAAGTGAAATATGAAAGCAGAAGCCTTTGAAGCAAAGACTCTACCTTCAAAACTCTCTCATGTTGAAAAGTAAAACTTGGAGACACAAATGAACAAATCCTTTGAACTGCAAACTTAATTTAAACAAAAGAATAGTTTACTTTTGCCCTCACACTAAAATGTTTAAATCCTGTCATAAGTCTAATAACCAGATTATGTCATTTGACACAGACAGTTGAGTTAAGCCCTGTAGCTGTTAAGTGCAAGTGTAGATTTTTGGAAAATAAAATGCACTTAACTTTGAATTCACATTTATGTAGAATAGATTTCAAATTAGCTGAACTTCTTTTTTATGAAGTCAGTTTTTAGTTCTACTGTTGGTCCTTCATTTTAGATGTAAAAACATTCTTTTTAAGTAAAAGAAATGATACACACTGCACCTTTGTACACACTGAATGGCTCAGAGTATGGGATTGGTAGAACCTGTTAGATATTCTCAATTAAAAATGCAAAGACTGAGAACATTAATGATCCTATATATTTATAGGGCTCCTGCTCTAAGGTGTGTAGATCACTGAATCTAGTCCTCGGATGTCTCTTTGGCATTCATCAGACAGATTATAAAATGTTAGGTAAAACTAGTTTTGAGAGCATACAGTCAAGACTGAAAATTTCAACTTCTAGTAATGTTTTTCTAGGATCAGGGATAGCTAATATACTGTCTGTCTTTCAGGAAACTAGGTTAAAGTGTTAAAATAAATTACACATTGATCACAAGAAGAGTTAATCATTATCTTTCTCTTTTTCTCATATTCCAAATAGCTCTTAATTTGGCAGGGGACATAGAGCTCTAAAACAACAAAAAAAGAATCATGGTAATCAAGAAGGGTCACATGATATTGTTACTGAAATTTCTTTCTTCAGTAGGTCCTTGGTCTCGGGGATTTGAAGAACGAACCCACGGACCACAGCTCAGTGGTAAGAGAGGATTTTATTAGACAGAAAAGTATACAAAAGGAGTAAAAAGCACCAGAGCTTCTGGCAGAGGGAAAGACCCAAGTCAGAAGCTCCTATGCGGGTCCTTTGTCTAGGGCAGGGGTTCTCAACCTTCCTAATGCGGCGAACCTTTAATACAGTCCAAAGGGGTCGTGACCCACAGGTCTAGGGGTATAGGTCTTGAGAATTACACTTGGCTATGCCTTGGTGTTAAAGAGCATTATTCACAAATGAATAAATGCAGTCCCTGCAGCTCAGGGAAAAAGGTCAGGGCATTCCCTTCATGAAATTGCCCAGGCCTAGGAAAACTGGGGTCCTTGTCCAGCCTTGAATGGAGGAACTCTGTATCAATATTCTCTAGGAAAGGGAGCCAGGATTCTTAGAAAAACGACTGATTACAGGGCTGCTGCAGGGCAAGTCGTGATGAAGCCAGAGCATCTGGGAGTGCAGAGTGAGGCAGTGCTCCAAACACAAAATAAACCAAAGGAAAAAAATAAGGTGTGTCAGAGGGACATAGGAGCCAAACAAAAAGCTGCCAATGCACAAACCCGGGACAATTTGAGCAATCAAATAAATAAGGTATTTTAAAGTTACTACACAAAGTCTAAAATAAATATTCCTAAGTCCATGATTGAATGGGGAGAGCAGATAAATCTTCCAATGGAAGAGTTCCAGATAATGAATGCAGAGACCACCCCCACCCCTCACAGAGGCCAGCTTAACTCTCCACCTGCGAGTGTTTGCTCCACTCAGTGACATCGTGCTTCTAAAAGTAGAAGTGGGGAAGAGGAAATAAGGAAATCAACAGTGGAGAAATGTTGCTGACACTCTCTGGGCAAAGGTCAGCGTTATCATCAGCAGTGAAGGTCATGCTGAGAGCTTGTACTCCTGACATGGTGGGAGGAGAGTGGCATTTGGCCCTCATTGTCTTACTCCCAGATACTCACAACCCCAATCAGACCATCATTCAAAAAAAAAAAAAAAAAAAAAAAAAATCAGAAATCCCAAATTGAGGGACATTCCATAAATACCCGACCAGCATTCTTCAGAATGGTTGAAATTTTCAAAAACAGGAAAACCTGAGAACCTCTGTTACGGACAGAGGAGTTTAAGGAAATGCAATGATTAGCTGGGATGTGATGTCCTGGAATATGACCCTGGGGCAGGAAAAAATGTAGTGAAACCAAGTAAACAGTGCGGCTTAGTAAGGTGCCAATGCTGGTTCCCTACTTGTGTCAAATGAACCAGGAGAGACTGGGTGAGGAGGACAAGGAAACACTGTGAACTTTTTGCAGCTCTTCTGTAAGTCTGTTTTCCTGGGGATGCCTTTGGCTTCTCTAATGCACAGGATTTCCAGTCTGTTGAAATCTAAAGTTTTCTTTTTTTTAAATTATTTTTCTTTCTTTCTTTTTTTAATTTTTATTTATTTTTTATTTTTTATCATAGCTGTGTACATTAGTGCAATCACCTGTACCCATTCTAAGATGCACCATAGATGTGGCCCCATCCATTGACCTTCCTCCCCCCTCCCTTCCCCTTCCTTGGCTCTTTCCTCATAGTTTTGTGCTATAGTTGGGTTATAGCCTTCATGTCAAAGCTATAATTTAGCTTCATAGTAGGGCTGAGTACATTGGATACTTTTTCTTCCATTCCTGAGATACTTTGCTAAGAAGAATATGTTCCAGCTCCATCCATGTAAACA
>CAUYPK010089525.1:0-21328 GCA_963574355.1 Loris lydekkerianus | reverse complement strand
GATGGTATCTCTGAACTCAGTGATGATGACAATGTCTATGCTGATACCCTCACATCAGATACAGCTGAAGCTCTGTTTGGACATACAGATGATGAGGAGGAATCCAGTTTTGAAGGATTTTAACCTTTGTGATTTAGCTTGATTACTGTTAAGCTACAGTTTTCTGCACTTTATTTAAAGTTTTAAAGTTGTTGTTACTAGTTTACAGTTTTTCTTTAGCAATAAATATTGAAAAGCATTTAAACTACTGATTCCTCAATTGTTGTAATTGTTTTGGGTATATATTTTTATTTTTGAAATTTACCAGTGGCTGCTGCATTTTCCACCTCAGCTTATACTCGAGTCACTAAGTTTTCCCAGTTTTTAGGGTAAAATTAAGGGGGTCGGCTTATACTAGGGTCGGCTTATACTCGAGTGTGTGTGGTATCCAATGTACTCAGTTCTACTATGAAGCTAAATTATAGCTTTCACATGTAGGCTATAACCCAACTATAGCACAAGACTATGGGGAAAGGGCCAAGGAAGGGGAAGGGAAGGGGAAGGTTTTGGTGGGGCCACATCTACAGTGCATCGTAGAATAGGTACAGGCGAAACTTACTAAATGCAGAAAACAAATGCCTACATACAGTAACTAAGAAAATGCCATGAAGGCTACGTTGAACAGTTTGATGAGAATATTTCAGATTGTATATGAAACCCAGACATTGTACCCCTTGAAAGCACTAATGTACACAGCTATGATTTAACAATAAAAATTTTAAAAAAAGAATTAATTCTCAAACAAAATATGATACATGAAGAATTGTCACTAAACTGAACCAAAGGCCTTATTGACAATTATATTTCTGAACATGGTTCAGTGGAACGAGAACAAAGATCTGGGAATGACACTTCATATAAATGCTCTTGGGCTGGGATTTGTTGGCCTAGGGAGGGCTGCATTTTATGCTGGAGTATACTTTATTCATTAGATCTTGGAAACTGTGTGCAATAGATTGATAATACAGAGGCTGACAGAACGCCCATGACTCAGGTCAAACATCCCTGGCACATATCCAGTCAGCCTACAGGCATAATTATTCTTTTTAAAGCCTTATTTTTTTCCAGTGGGGTTAGCTAAATCTTTCGAAAGTCTACTATGGCTCTCATTCACTCAAATGTGATTACCTACAACCATGTGCTCCCTGGTAAGAATCCTGTTTTAAGGAATGGTGCTGATCTCTCAGCGATGTCTGGAAACATCTTTATTTTGCCTTTATATTTCAGAGTATATAATTGTAGGTATGCTAAGTTATACTGCTTCATTATTTTAAAGATATTCTTTCATTGTGCATTCACTTCCATCATTTCTCTTCATCTTTGTTAACCAGATATCAACTACATTTTTGCCCTCCTTCCCTCCCTTTCTTTCTTCCTTCCCTTCTTTTTCTCTTCGAGATGAAGTCTATGTTGCCCAGATTGGAGTGCAATGGCTATTCACAGATGTAATCATAGCACCCTATAGCCTCAAACGCCTAGGCTCAAGCAATCTTCCTGTCTCAGCCTTCTGAGTAGCTGGGACTGCAGGCATGCACTACTGCCCAGCTGTTCTTTTGAAAGTAATATGTATTTATCATTTTGACTATCTATTAGATAATTTTTAGGTTATTTTGTCTTTAGATTCTAGCAGCTTTTACTCTCAAACTAGGAATGTTTATTTCATTATTTATCCTGTTTGTAGATTATCACACTTGCTAAATATTTAGCTTGATGTATTTCATCATTGTGGGAAAATATGAGTCCATTATTTCCTCACATATTGCCTCATTCACATTATTTACCACAGTCCTGCTCTGAGCTCCTTCACAGTTGTGCTGGAATTTCTTTTACATATATTACTCTTCTTTTATATTTTGTGTTCTTTTTTCCTGTACCTCAGTGAGGATATTTTATACTGATGTATATTTCAGTATATTAGTTTTATATTCCACTGGGTCCAATCTGTCGTGCAATCTTGTATTTAGCCTAAAACTTAATTTTTTATTTCTAGAATTTCAATTGAATATTTTTGTGCATTTTTCACTGTACATTTTCTTTGAAGATATATTAATGGTTATTTATTTTTAATTTTAATTGTAAAACACTACATATATAGTGTTATATATATCTCATATATATGTCTTATATATGTATTTTACATATGTCGTATATATATAAAGGGGGAGGACTAAAATTCTCCAAATACATTAAGTCATATACAGGAAATATATATATATATATATTTTTTTGTAGGTCTCCCTTTATATTGTTGATGTTGAAATTTATTTCTTTTTGTATTGTATATTCACGAAATGTTATTGTGGTTATAGTTCTTAATACTTTTGTCTTTTAACTTTTATACTAAAGTTAAAGTGATGTTTGTATTATATGATGTTACATTACTATTTAAGTTTAGCAGTGAGATTTATACTTTCATATGTTTTTGTGTTGTTTTTTAGCATTCTTGCATTTCCCTTGAGCACTCCTTACCAGGCAGGTCTAGTGGTGAGGAACTCCCTTTTTTGTTTGTATGGGAAAGTTTTTATCTCTCCTTCTTTTTGAAGGGCAGTTTTTCTAGGTAATGGTAATCTTGGTTGTCAGGTTTTTTCTTTTAACACTTTGACTGTATCATCCTACTGTCTCCTGGCCTACAAGGCATCTGCTAAGAGATATGTTGATAGTGCTATGGAGGTACCCTTGTATATAATAAGCTGAGTTTCCCTTGCTGCTTTCAAATTCTATATTTGTCTTTGACTTTTGACAATTTAATTGTAGCCTGTCTCAGTGTAGACCTCTTTAGGTTCTACCTATTTGGGATCTTTTGAGCTGTGTGGATCTAGATGTTCATTTCCTTCTCTTGATTTTCAATCATTATTTCTTTAAATTAGCTTTCTGCTTCTTTCTGTTTTCATAAAGAAAACAAATTTTAGCCTGGCAGAAGCTGAAGTTTCATGATGTGTACACTGGTTCACTTGATCATGTCTCATAAGTTCTGTAGGCTTTCTTCACTCATTTTCATTATCATTTTTCTGCTCCTCTGACTAATTTCAAATGACCCATCTTTAAGTATAATGATTCATTCTTCTGCTTAATAAAGCATGCTGATTCAGTGCTCTATATTTAATTTTTTAGTTCAGTCATTATATTCTTCAGGCCCAGAAGTTCGGTTTGATTATTTTTTATGTTATTCTATTTCTTTGGGGGAACTTCTCATTTTGTTCATGGATCATTTTTAAAAATTTTACTTATAATGGTTGTTCATGTTCTCTTGTAGGTCACTGAGTTTCTTTGAGATAATTGTTTTGGATTCTTTTTCAGGTATATCTAGATCTCTATTACTTTAGGGTCCATTACTAGAGCTTCATTTTATTACTTTGGTGGTGTTATCTTTCCCTAATTTGTCATGATGTTTGTAGTCTTGTATTGGTACATCTGCTCATTTCAAGAAGGATTCACCACTTCGAGTCTTTTCAGACTGGTTTTGTCAGGGAAATCCCTTCACAAGTCAGCCTGGTTAAATATTTTGGGTGATTTTGTTCAGAGGGCCTGAATGTGGGACAGTTGATAGGATCTTTGGGGAGTACTGGTGCCAGAGTCAGTGGGTTGGTAGGTGAGCTGGCCTGGTGCTAGGAACTGTGACGTGGCTACTGAGATCTGTGCACTGATTTTTGAGAACTCCTACTTCTTATTTTTTGTTCTTAGCTAAACTCAGGTGATATGTTAATGCTAATTCTCTCAGAAGCAAACCTTTCAGGTAGAACCCCAAAAGGTTTGAGAACTTAGATGCCAACTTCACTCTCTCTTGCCCCTTAGGAAAACTCACAGGTTGAGGGATCTCTCTTGGTGCTTGTGCTGTGCTGTCATACATGAGGAGTGACACAGATAAAGTGAAACAAACTGTTCTTCTTACCCCTTTCAATGTGTGTTTTTTCATTTCTGTGTCCCACCAGGGTGTTATAACTTCTCACTTGATTATAGAGCTCTCATCTATGGATGATAGTTAAATTGGTGTTTTTGTAGGGTGACAGGACTTCCCATTCTGTCATCTTGTTGATGTGACTCCTGAATAACAGCTATTGTAAAGTCTATTTCTGATAACTCCAGTATTTTGATTACCTGTCGATGTGTTGCAATCATTTGTATTTTTTTTTTTCTTCATCCTGTTTTTTTTCATATGTCTGTTAATTTTGGATTAATAGTTGACATCATGTATAAGAAAATTAGAGAGACTCTGCATGAAACTTTAGCTTCCGGTGGGCAGCTTAAATAAAGGAAGACTGCCTTGTTCTAACCAGAAAAAACTGGCTTTAAGTCTTATAGTTTGGCTTTATTATAGTTTGCCTTTACCACATATAGTCTTTTAGGGGTTCCATTTGAAAGTCTGGGATGATAATCACAGCCTACCTTCTTTGATGCAACCTGAATTCCAGTTTTTACCCCCCGACCCCCCTTCTCCAGGACACTGCCAAAGGTTTTTGTTAGCTTTTTAACTTCTTAGCTTCATTCTCTTGCGAAGGCATCTCCAGCTCACAGACTACGTGGCTTAGAAATAATTATATGCTTTAAGGAGAACGCAATAGTAAAATGCCAGTGGCTCACTTCAGTGTTTTTCTTTATTTCTGGGATGTTGACCCTTGGATGTTTGGTAATTTTCTGAGGACTTCAAATAGTTTTTTTGGGGGAGGGATGTATGTGTGTGTATTCTTCTTGATAGAAGGCCTGTATACTGTAAGAACTTTTTCTATCTATCTGTATTTACTTATATATTTTTGGTTTGTGTGTGCTTTATATGTCCTTATAAGTTGTCTCAAATGTTCTCTGTAGTAAAGTTAGATTATGAAAATATTTAAGAGTAACAATGTTTAAGAATAACAAAGCCAGAGGATTTAGAAAGATGGTTGATAATACTACAATAATACCACAGTATAATATTAGCCGAAGGAAATGAAATAGTACAATGGAACAGAATAGGGTACAGAAACAGAGGGACATGTAGGTACTTGATTTTTAGCACAGATCTTTTTTTAAAGATGGGAATACATTTGTGAAAGGATGTTCTCCATAAAAGGTGCTGCATTAATTTGATGAAATTAAAAAAAATGTTGATAGTTACCTCATATCACAAACAAAAGTCAATATCAGATAGAATATTGAGGTAATTTTTACAGCTGTAACTATAAAAGTTCTTAAATTTTGTAAATTTTTTTCCATGACCTTAGAGTCAGAAATGGTTTCTTAAGAAGGACATCCAAAAGCATTAATGGTAAAGGAAAAAAGAAAATACAGTAAATTACATTAAACAACTTGTGGATGGATTAATTCTGATGTAATAAAATAGTATAGTCTGAATAATTTCAGTTCTTTATGTTTGCTTGGATTTGCCTTATTATTGAGAGCATGGTAAATTTTGATAAACATTCACATATACTTGAAAAAAAAAATACTTCTGGTCTCAAGCATTTAAGATAAGAGATAATCTGTATAATAGTTGCTTTCAGTGGTTTTCCCTTTAAATGTGTCTTCTATTTGGCTATCAGTAAGTTCTTTTCATAATTATACCTGTAACATTCCCTTGTTTAAATATTCTCAGTGTAACACTAGTAGTTAAAGCGTATTTCAAATCATGGTTTATCAACGATTGAACTTGCCATTCTCAAAATATTCAAATGAGTTTCAGTCTTCTCTGAACTTTAAAATATTCTGGTTCCCATGTCCTGTTGAATAAGAATAGATTGAAATTCTATGTCTTAGCACCACAGTGCTAGATGTGTATCGTGTTTTGCTGTCTGTTCTATCAAAGAATAACTAGTTATTAAGTGCTTTTTGCTTATCAGATTTTGGCTATATGTTTGAAAATATGTTATAGCCAAGGGGTTTGTTATCTAGATGGGCATATACAAAACATAATTAAAACTAAGAAGCAATATTTGAAAAAAATTACATTAAAATAAGGCACATGTGTATACATATATGTGTGTATATACATATATATATTACACATATGAAATGAAGGCACTTCATATATATATATATATATATATATATATATATATATATATATGCGCCAAAAATGAGATGACATTTGTGTCATGGATAGAAATAGATATTTATAATGGCTAAATTTGTATCTTGAATATAAAGAAACCTTTCAAATCAGTGACAAAAAGAAGAAATTCAATGAACAAATGGATTTGAATGGCACTTCACAAAAAAGGACATCCAAATTGCCAATAAATATATAAAAAAGATGCTCTACCTCAGAAATCATCTCCCAAATCCAAATTAAAATTATGGTGACATACTACTATTCACCTAAGAGGATAAATAGAAAAAAAAAGTAGAAAACATTCAGTGTTGACAAAGCTATGAAGCAACTGGAACTCTTGGACTCTGTTGGACTCTGCTTGTTGGTGTATAACTGATATAACCACTGGGAAAACTGGTAGTATATGCTAAAGATGAATTTTCATATACTTTATGACCAGCAATTTTACTTATAAATACAGGATGAACAGAAATTTAAACACATATACACCAAAAGACATGCATTGAACTGCTCATAGCTGCACTGTTCCTAATAGCTTCAAACTGGAAACTGTCCTAACATCCATCAGTAATAGAATAAATTAACTATGATACATTCATAACATTACATACAATGCAATAATGAGAATTAATAAACTCTTGTTGTATACAATTATATCAATGTATCACATAAATAAAGCATTGAATGAAAAATCCAGACACACACAAACACACAACTTACCACATGATTCGATTTAAATAAAATTCAAAAGCAGACAATACTAACCTGTGTTGTGAGACATCAGAGTAGTGGTTACCTTTGGGGTGGTAGTGATTTTGAAAGGGGATAAGTAGGGCTTTTGGCTGGTGGTAACTGTTCAAATCTCGATTTGGGTGCTAGCTACATAAATATCTTCTTTGTGTAAGAATTCACTGGGTGATTATGTGCTTTATTACATATGTTATAGTCAAGAAAAACAGATTATAAGTGCCATTTAATAGAGAGAAAAGCATAAATATTAAATTTGACATTTGAATTACAATTCGAAGAATGAGTCAGATGATTCCAGGTGAGAGAAATCACTATTGTGGTGCTGCCGTACCATTCTGTTCCTCTTTTTCTTGCCCTTTCTGAATTCCTTCCTTCCATTAAAATGTACCTATTTTGCATATTTTTTCTTCAGAGACTCTGTACTGCTAGATAGTTTAGTAAGTTTAATATGCTTAATTAGGTTGTAGACTTAATATCTTATCTAAAAAGAAATTGACATGGAATATTTAGGCAGGCAAGTGGGAGATCACTTTTATAAGAACCCCCTGAAAATCACTCCACAGAGGGCATGGCCCACTCTGCTCACATTGAGGATGAATTCCTGCAGCATCTGGCATACTGCCACATATAAACAGGTACTTTCAGACACTAAAATAGCATTTATAGTCATCAGCCTTCTCACCCAAAGGATCGTAACAGATTCCTAATGAGTAAATCTTGGCTTTAGCATCTCACAATGCTTACTTCCCTGGCAATAACTTGTTCATCAAATCTGTATTTTCCAAAGGTAGATTAAGGAAGGAAAATAATGAAGCATATAGCTCTTGTTTAAAAATAGCAGAAGAGCATTAACAATTGGGTAATAGGATAAATTCTATTATGGAACCTACTGATTCTGAATTTAATTAATGACTTCATGAAGAATTAAAGAATTGAATGGTGAGAGGACAGGAAGGGTAGTTTTTCTCTCAGATTACTTTATTAAGTTGGATACAAGACAACCAAGTTCATGATGTGAGACTTAAGGAGCTAGTGCTGATAGTTAAGTATTTAAATAAAGATCTACTTAAAGAATGATTCCTTTTTTAAAATAGTGTTTAAAATATCTTTGAGTTTCAATGACATATTACTAACAGAACCTTTATGTAGAAAGGTAAAAATGATGTTTAAAATGGTTTCTTTAATTTATTTAGTTTTTTTTTTTTTTTTTGAGACAGAGTCTCACTATGTCACCCTTGGTAGAGTGCTGTGGCATCACAGCTCACAGCAACCTCAAACTCTTGGGCTTAATTGATTCTCTTGCCTCAGCCTCAGATCAATTTAAGGGTACCTACAATCAAGTTACACTGTTTGTGTTTGTTAGGTAAAGTGCAAGTTGCAGTTGAGCCCTTCACCCAAAAGGTGTGCCATATACCTGTATGTTGCACCCGATAGGTGAGAACTTTAAAGAGTGATTTCTTTAAAATAAGCTTCCATGGGGCCAAGTTTCATTACAGGGAAATTAGCTCAAGTGGGATTGAGAGGTTTGCAATGTGTCTGCTTTTCTGTGAATATATACTTGCTACATTCAGCTTCTTCCAAAGAATCTGAGTTTATAAGGTAACTTAACCTGATGGGGGCAGTGTGTGCCTATCTGTCCCAGATGGAGTCTCAATTCTTAAAGCAGAGACAGGTAAGTTTAAGTGAAAAAATGCCTTACCCTTCCTTCTTAGAGAAAGGCTGCAACTGGCCGCTGATGACATTACTGGTTCTGAAATGTCACTTGCCATTTTGAACACAATCAAAAAGTGGGAATGCAAACTAATATGTTTCTTTTAGAAATATGTTTACAAAACACTTAGAGATCTAAAAATAGACCTACCATTCAATCCTACAATTCCTTTACTGGGTATATACCCAGAAGAACAAAAAAATCACAGTATAACAAAGATACTTGTACCAGAATGTTTATTGCAGCCCAATTCACAGTTGCTAAATCATGGAAGAAGCTCAAGTGCCCATTGACCCACAAATTGATTAATAAATTGTGGTATATGTACACCATGGAATGTTATGCAGCCTTAAAGAAAGATGGAGACTTTATCTCTTTCATGTTTACATGAATAGAACTGGGACATATTCTTCTTAGTAAAATATCTCAAGAATGGAAGAAAAAGTATTCAATGTACTCAGCCCTACTATGAAACTAATTTATAGCTTTCATTTGAAAGCTATAACCCAACTATAACCTAAGAATATGGGGAAAGGGGAAAGGGAGGAGAGGGGAGGAGGAAGGATGGGCGGAGGAAGGGTAATTGCTGGGGCCACATGTATGGTGCATCTTACAAGGGTACATGTGAAACTTACTAAATGTAGAATATAAATGTCTTAGCACAATAACTAAGAAAAAGCCAGGAAGGCTATGTTAACCAGTGTGATGAAAATTTGTCAAATGGTATATAAAACCAGTGTATGGTGAAAAAAAAAATATTAAAAAAAAGAAAGAAAAAACTGGCAAAAAAAAAAATTAAAATAAAATCATGGTTATTTGTATCTGTGAAATATCTCCCTAATCAAATAGCTCCATTTGGGTATGATTGGTCATCTAAGAAAATTAAGAGAAAAGGAATTACTTGGCATTTAATTCATAATAAATTTTGCATGTTGTAGCATTTGCCCCAAGGAAACTGATAGAACAACTTGATCAATTAGCCCATTGATACTTTATTCCCATTCTATTGAAAAACCATAACAACTATTACTACTCTGTATTTTTTAGGCATCTGAAAATTTTTCACCTTGGGCAGCATATCTCTGATCTACAAGTTGGCAAATAAACTTTGACTCTGTATGTCACCTGGACTCCATTTTACAGATTCTGTTTTCTCCTCTCCAGCTCTAATTTTCCCTCTACTTATTTCCAGTATAGAAATATTTATCCATTAAAGGCTGGTCTGCATCCTCTCTATTAGCTTTCTGACTATTTTGTCCTTTAGACTCTAGTGATGTAACAATGTTACCTACTATCAGAAAGTTAATTTTCTTCCTTGTTTTTTAGTTTAGAATCCTATGTTTTTTACAATTTGGATAGTATTTCACATTATTTTGTTTGCCAAATTAAGACTTACAAAAGCTCAGGTTGGCTTCTCTTTTTGAGGTCAGTGATGTCTAATAAACTTTCTGTAGTGGTGGAAATGTTCTACATTCACATTGCCCATATGGTAGTCACTAATCACATCTGGCTATTTAGCACTTGAAATGTGGCTAGTGCAAGTGGGAAACTGAATTTTTAATTTTATTTAATGTTAAATAATTTAAATTGAAGCAATCTCATGTGGCTGGTGGCCACAATAGTAGGTAGTATAGTTTTAGTCTATCTTATAGATAAAATCTTAACCTATTGTTATGCTTACAGAAAAATGGGAGCATAACGAAGTATTCATTTAGTTTCACATTCCTTTGCCTGTCTTCTCTGTTTTCAATAACCTTGCCATCATTTTGTCTTCCTTTTCTTCCATCATGCCTCCCTCTTTCTTTTTCAATAAGGATCATTGATACATGGTCAGCAAAGTGGACAAAAATATATGAAGTATATATGAAAGAAATTGTGATTGTTTGCTCACAAAAACCAAATGGAGAGACTAGACCATGGATAAAGCTTAACACGTTCTCCTGTTTTAATCAACTCCACGTTCCAAGAGAAGGAATTCTATCCTAGGATAAACCAATATAAGTTTGACACAAGTATCCTTAGAGTACCTAATATTCACGAATCCAGACTAGCCAATGAATTCTCTTCTTTGTGAAAGCTAGTTTGAAATTGGTGTCTATCAACTAAATAGAAATTAATTCATAAGGTTAGCATAAAGATCATTTGAGGGATATATGTGAAATAGCCGGCACTGTGATCATGCAAAAAGTATTATTTTATTTTTTCCCTGAATTTCATGTGATGCCATGCAGAGTGATAGGCTCTTTATAGCTAGGATCCATTCACCTAGCACATTCATGGAAATTCTGTGATTCTCATGCTTTGGAGGAAAGAATTATACCTTATAGTCCCTGCTTCTTCCAAATAGTCCACCCTCGGATTTCCCTAAATATTCTTGATAGGTGCGAGTTGTTTTTGGATCTTATTAAGTGTGTCATTGATATCTTCCTTTGGCGTGATGCCACATGAGGGGCTACAAGGTCTGCTGCAACTTGGCGGTTTCCATGCTGGGCACAGCTGTCAGTATCTCTTTGCTTCATTTCAGAGAATCTGATGATACTGGCAAGAGATCAGAAGGAAAGTCAGAGAATAATTGGGATTCCTCTTTAGTCCCAAGGAGAAATGGAAAAAATCATCTCCTAGACCCTTCCTCTGCCCCAGCTGTTTTTGGGCAGTTCCTCCATTTTACTGATGAAATATCATATTTTTTTTTCTCTATTTTTTTTCTATTCACATGCCCCAGTTCACAGTGGGGAAACAGAATTGTCCCATTTTATTACATTACTTGCTGTTTTAGCACAATATTGTGCTTGAAGTTATAGCACAAAAAGACAGCTATTACACAGAAGGCATATGCCTTGCCTGCTGGGAACAGACTCTCCAGATTCATCCCTGAGCCATGTATTGTGAATCAACTTATTTGTCTTTTCTAAAAGGTAAATAGAAGTGGAAGGACTGTCCTCTTTGGTTGCTCACTGGACTAATGTTTGGCTCATTAATGTGGAATTGGCAGTAAGAGAACCAAGAGAAGCTGAAATTTGTTTACTTAAAGGCAAAGAGTGAGATATTGGAGGGTCACAAAAGGAAACAAGGAATGATACTATACAAGATGGAGGGAGGATTTATGTAAAAGCCCTTCACATAAGTAAAACAAAAAGGATTAAGATAGGGGATATCAAATTTACAAATGGCTAAAAGAGCCATTGGGATGTTTATTGAATGCTCAATATGATAAATATTTAATATGTATAAATGTCAATCTAAATTGTTTTTGAAATATGTTCCTAGGTAAATTATGTCTAGAATATTGATGATAACAAAGCTATGTTTACCTTCCTCATGCTAATGCCGAAAGTTTAAATTCTACATCATGATAAGTGATTTGCTAATATAGTTGTTATTCACTCACCATGATGCTTTCATAAAATATATTTCATTTTCTGTATGAATAAACTGAGATTAAGAGTAGATAAAAACTTGGCCATAGAGAAAGTTGGAACCAAATTCACAGGTATCTGACCCCAAGCCTTAACCCTGGTATACTAACACCACTGTGCAATGACATCTGTTCTCATGAGTAGTGACCAATGACTAGCAATCCCATACATCTTGTCTTCTTGAGCAAACAAACTCTAACTTCTTGAGCAAACAAGTTCTTGACTTCATAATCCCTAGCCCATTTATTACCATCATCTCTTCTTTCTTTCGTTTGTGGACTTCACTTTTTCTTTGTTTCTTTGCTGTTTTATGGAGTCTGTGAAATGCAAATGATACAGAAAACTTTCAAAATGTATAAATAAATGAAGAAATAATGGAAAAGAAAAAGTAGGCATGGAAAAAGTTAATGACAAACTAGGGTTGATGAAAAAATGAAAAGAGTTAGAGATGATCTGTGCAGTCTAAGATCCTCCAAGAAATTCAAGGACTTCATCATTCAATACCATTTTTAATTATTTGTGACTTTGTCTTCACTTTCTTGAGAACGTGAGTGCTTTAAGAACTACTTGATGATGCTCTGTATGTTGTCCATTAAAGGTCAGCTTGGGTCATTGGCCCAGAAAGTTTCTAGAAAATATTTATATGAATTCCTTGCACTGTGAAAATTAGTATGGATTATTGAAAAAATTATCAAAAGAACAAATATTTGGAAAACATTTACCTACGCTGAAGTTTGGGAAGGTTCCAGAAGTTGAAAATAAATGAGAAAAAGTTCCTGATTGGGACTTATTCAGAAGTTAAGACTTCCATATCCCTTTATGGTCAAATTTAGGAAGGCAGTGTCCTAGGATCAAAATACCATGAGCCAAGGGGCACTAGACTTGGGGATAAAGCTGTCTGTGGATTCAGTCATCTTTGGTGGAAATACGACCACACCAATTAGCAACTCTGTGGTTCTACACAAAATCCTCTTTTCTCAGTTTGAATCAAAGTTATAGTTCCGAAGGTGTGAAATTGTGACTGTAATCATCTATGCTTCAGAGTATATGGTTTACTTTGGTCTCATTTTAGTAGCCCTTCTCAATTTCTCCTCACTTTTATATTTTTACATTCTTTTAATTTTAAAGAATTCTAACATAAGCTTTAAGTCAAGTGCTCTGTATTTATTTTTGAAAATGGTTAGTACTTTAGTTATTCATTGCTGTATAACAAATCACTTTGTCATGGGGAGCAAAAACCATTTTATTTTATGTTTGTGGATTCTGTGGGTCAATCAGAAGGACATGTGGGGATGATGGCTTCTCTCTGTTCTATGATCTGGGGCTGTCAAGATTGAATGGCTGGGGTCATCTCAAGGTTTCCTCAATCACATGTATGAGATATGAGCTAAGATAACTTAAAAACTAGGCTCAGTTAGGGCTGTGGACTGGACCTTCTCACTTGGGCCTTCCCAGGACAGGAGAACCAGGCATGGAACCACTTTCCACATACTCCTTTTGTTGAAGCTATCACAAACTTCTCTCTCTAGATCCCAAGTTCAAGGGAAAGAGACATACACCCAATTTATCAATGGGAGAGATGCAAAAAAAATTGTGATTGTCTTTTTTTGAATAACCATAGCAAGTAATTGTCTACTTGAGGTTCAGTGCCTTTGTTTTTGTAAAGTCTATAGCTTCCAGGGTTGTTAGAGGGATTAGAGAAAATATTTGTTAGGGGTCTGCATACTTTTTCTGCACAGCATTAGATAGGAAATATTTTCAGCTTTGTGAATCACATGGTTTCTGTAGCAACTACTCAAAATTGTTTTGCATGTCTTAGACAATACATAAATGAATGTGGCTGTCTTCCAGTATCTGTATTTACGGACATTGAAAGTTTGAATTTCATTTAATGTTTATGTGTCATAAAATAGAATTCTTCTTTGGATGTTTTAAACGCTACTTTAAAATGTAAAAAACATCCTTACCTCATGGCCTGGATAAAAGGAGGTATGAGATTTATCCTTTAGGCCATAGTTTGCTGATCTAAGAAAATAACCTTTCATGGTACATGGGATGTGTTAGGTGATGAATAATTATTGTGCATGTGATATATATACCATGTACTTATAGAATCGTATCAGAGAGATGGCTGACTTCCCTGACTGGTTTAGATATCTCAGGGGCCTATGTGTTATTCAATAGAATGCATAGATAGGTTAAAATTGTCATAGACATTGTGTAATTGATGCAAATATTTTATAGTATGAGGGGATGGTGGAAAGTGAACAGATACTGTTATTACAAGTTGAGCTTTCACTGTTTACTATCTACTTAAACTTTGTGAGTTATTGACTCTCAGTGGCAATTAGGGTTTGATGCCAAAATAGGGTGCTGTTTTATATAGGCGTCTTTTTAGTTTGTTACTAAGATGCCTACTCTTTTTTCTTTTATGTTCCTGTTGTAACTCTGCCATTGTGTTTCCTTGAAACTTCCTCAGCCACACTTTCATTTGAAGACAACTCAGAATAGAGGTTGACATGTTCTGGACTTTTAATGCATTGTTTATTAAATGTATACATGAGCACATAGTGAAGTGGTTAAAAACTTGATCTTTGGGGACTGAAGTCTTTGACTTCTATACCTGGTCTATCATTTGTCAGCTGTGTGAACTTGGGCAAGTTATTTAGCTTTTTTGAGTTTCAAGGTCCTCTTCTATAAAGTAAGGATAAAAATCAATGTATTCTATAAGGCTGTGCTAGCATTTAATAAGATTAGCATGTGTAGTGCCTGATTTATAGTAGATGTTTAATAAATATTTGCTGCAACCACAAATGTTACTGCAGCTCACCTTGAAATTCCTTTGGCTATGTGTTTACTTTAGTGGGCCATAAGAACTACTTCAGTGGTATAGTTCATTAAGTCTGAGTCTAATTTATTTGGTGAGCATCAGAATTTAATGTTTGTCTTTAGCTAAAATTTTTATTTATAATTTTTTAGAATAGAATTTCAACAGAATCCACCTTGTTATTATGAAAATAAGACAATGAAACTATAGTAGACATTCGTAAGCTGACCACCTAAGGGACTGTAACAAACTGATTAACATACAGAGGTGGTTGACATAAGGAAGTAGGCCCACTGTATTGATATGGACATGTGATGCATGTCTGGTCTGTGAAAATTAGATCAGCTTAAAGAGGTGGGCAACGCAAAGAAGTGGTTTACTATGGAGTTTCTACTGTATACATGTATTTAGTAGTTATATATTGAGCCCCTATTACATGTTAGACGGTGTTTAGTTACTGGAGATATCACTTAGAAACCTTTTGGAGATATCACTTAGAGAACTTTTTAAAGCACACATTTCTAGACTTCACTCTCAGGTTTTCTGATTTAGTGTTTCTGAAGGAAAGACCCAGAATTCACAGGTTCCCACGCGATGCTAATAGTGCTAGTCCAGGGTCAACTCTTTGAGAGCCACTAGGTGACTCATGTTTTTCCTCTTCTATTAGTTCATTACTTTTGTTCATAACAGCTCTCATTTGTTGAGTTAGACACTGTGCTAGATACTACAACCACAACCGTGAATGAGTACGGAGAAAATTTCCTGACATCTTGGATCTGACATCTCAGTATTTATGAATACAATAGCTAGCACATGTTACAGACCATGTGCCAGGGACCTCTATAGCAGCACCTCTACTTCTCGGTATCGGTTTCTGTCTTAGTTATGACTGCTATAAAAAATAACCATAAACTGGGTGGCTTAAAAACTTCAGAAATTTATTTCTCATAGTTCTGAAGGCCGTAAGTCCAAAGTCAGAGTGTAGATGGTTGATTCTGGTGAGGATCCTCTTCTGGGTTGTAGATTTCTGATTTCTTGATGTGGTAGAGGAGGGGTGAGACAGCTCTCTGGGATCTCTTTCATAAAGGCACATATCCCATTCATGAGGGCTCCATACTTATGATCTAATCACCTATAAAGGCTCTGCCTCCTAACACCATTACATCGAATTAGGATTCCAACACATAATTTTGGGGTGGATGAAGATGCTTTCAATCTATAGCAGGGAGATATGCTGGAAAGGCAGATGGAAGAAGGCTAAACAAATTTTTGCTTAACTGATGCTGGCCATCATTAATTAGTTATCAAAGTGCAAATTAGGACAAAGAATTGAAAGAAAGAAAAAAAAAAAGCAACCTTATAATCAACACAACTAGTGAGTACTTGGCTTTAAGAAATTCAGGGCCATAAACAACTAGGCTGTTTCTTCAATGCCCTGAAAGACAGTTAGAATACTAAGTTCCAGTAATGTTGTATTTTAAAGGGTAGAAAACCTCTCCAGAAAGCACAAAGTACTATGTGAGATTGGAGAAGGGCAGTAAAGTAACTGGTCTGGACAGCAATTTGCATTTGAGAAAAAAATCTTCAGTATATAATTGTCTTTTTAAGACTCTCTCTCTGCTGGGTTTATAGCTCTGTCTTGTGATGAGAAAAAAGCCTCCCAGTTATACAGATTGGATTCAGCCTTCTCTGCTGTGTAGTTTACTCTGGAGTAGCTGTCTTTTAGCTAGCATTTCTATCCAAATCCTATTAGTTATCAGTAGGAATCATATAAAATATATGTAAAAATGCCTGGAACAGAATAGATGACTAATTTAAGTCTACCTTTAATTTTAAAATTTAGGTAAAAATACATATTACTGAAAGATGAAACAGTCATATTTTGTGGTAGTTGGACCTTCAACTTCTTCATAAATTGTATTCATCCTACTTTTCTTGATCTAAGTCGTCTCACTATTTCTTGTCATGGTTAAGTTCTGCTTAACCAAGGAAAATATCCTCTATAAGTTTGGGTCTAGATATAGGTTTCTGTTTGGCCTTTTATAGAATGGTTGTTCATCTACATTTCTTAATAATCACATGAACAAGTCCAAGGGAAAGAAAAATAATTAAAAGGCATGAATGAATGTAAACATGAAATAGCCTTCTCAGGCTTAGCTCTCATTAAGAAGTCAAGAAAAATGTGTGCAAGATTAAAAAAAAAAAAAATACTTGATGTGGTTAGGCATTTTTTGGCTTGGAGGCAAGTAGAGGCCAAAAAGACATCATACTTAAGGATGACCTCAGGAATCAAGCAGGGTAAGTGGTGGAAATTCTAGCTTGAATCCTACTCAAAGGCAGGATGAAAACAAAAAGATTCAGAAAATCAAATGACATAGGGAACAGGAAGGCAAAGGCAAATTATCATGGATGAACTACTAGGGTTTCCCCCCCAGGGGGTAGAAGTCATTGATTTTTATTATTTTTGCATTTTGAAAACTATTCTGAGCCTGGTTTTCAGCTTTTAATGTACTTCTTTGTTTATCCTTACCACAATGGCTCAATGAGTAGAAAGTGTATTAATAGGCTCCAAAACCAAACTAAACTCCATTGTGTAACTTTGAGCAAACCCCCTAACCTCTCAAATCTTTTCTTTGTACTTGAAAATGAGAAAAATAAATTGTCTTACAGTTTTGCTAAAAAAACAATGTTTGATTTGGGTCTTCAAGTGTTAGATTACTTCTCATATCGGAATTCCTCTCTTCTTGTTTTCATGATGCCTCAGGTTCTTGGCAGAAGTACATGCATTTAAGCAGAAAGCAAGTTAATTGTGCAATCATGCTTGTCTTTTCCCTAGAGAGCTTGCCAAAACTCTCCAGGGATAGAAATTAAGTACTGTTCCTCTCCCTTAACCCCTGCTCTATCTCAAGATTCTTTTTGGTGAACAAATACTCAATATATCTTGTTCAGTGATGATTGACAAAAACAAATTTAATTGTTTGCCTCCTCCTGTGAAAGATGCTGGCCTCCACTAGATTTCTGCATCCATTTCTGTGCCCTCCCTTTTGTGAGTTATGTTAAAGCGAAAGTATAAATAGCTGTCCACTTCTCAGCTACTTGCTTTACTTCTTTTCAGAGAGATATAGCAAAAGATATTTCTGGAGAATGGGGGATGAGATAGAAATCTTTATTCTGTTACATTTATGTCTCCTAAGGAATCACTAAAGCACAAGAACTAAGCTATACTCCAGTTCCTCAAAAGACGTTTTTATGTTTTTGGTTTTGCTGAATAGTTTGCTGAATGTTATATCTTAGCATCCTATCACATACTTTCTTTTACCTTTGCTCTTCCTTAATCTTGATTGAGTTCCTCCTCTCTAACCATTCAATTCACTATTGGGAAGGTGATTTTAAAGCTGATCTCACTACTGAGAACAATGTGAACAATGGGAAAAATAATACCTCTGAAGTAAGATACTCTTTATTCCAAGTCCCAGCTTGGCAATTTGCTAACTGTGTGTCTCAATATTACTTCCCCAAACCTTAATGGCTTACGGCAGCCATTTCATTTTGTTCATGATTTTGTGGGTCAGCCATTCTTAGATTTTAAAGGACCAGGTTGGGAAGTCCTCATTTGAGGTCTCTTATGTAGTTACAGTTAGGTATTGCAACTTGAGCTAGAATCGTTGGAAGGCTCAATTGGGCTGGGTATCTAAGATGGCTGGCAGTTGTTGGCTGTTGTCTGGAAGTTCAGTAAGGACTACGGACTGGAACACCTATATGTGATCTCTCAGCAGGGGTGGAATTCTAGCATGGTACCTGGCTTTCTCCAGAATGACCCTCCCAAGAAAACAAGGCAAAAGCTGCCTAGGAAGTAAAATAGTATCATACCTGCCACTTCTGCCATACTTTGTTGGTTAGAGTAGTCACAAGATTACCCAAAATAAAGGGAAGAGGACATAGACTCACCCGAGCATCACATTGTAGAGATTATATCTGGAAAATATAATCTATCACATTGTTCAACTTTTATCAAGTTACTGATGTACTTTGGGCCTCAGATCCCATTCCTAAAATAGTGACAAGTGTTCAACATGAAGGGAACTTCATGGCAATCAGACAGATAGAAACATATTTGCTACAACTTTCTCTTAAAAGTTTGATATCTTATAGAATTATTTGTGATTACAAAATTCAGTTTATTTGCAGATACTTTGGACCTTCAGACATCTCCATGAATACACAGCTCAGCAAATATAATTTTAAGATTGTATCTGTATTTCATATAGAAAAGACTTTCACCTCCATTGTGACTGTAATATAACCTAATACTTCAGGAACATTTCCTGACAGACTGTCATATATAACCAGCCAAATTAATTATTATTCAAGCAATGAGACCTATTATTCATTTTCTTGCAAAGAACTTGGCTTTGATATCTACTGGTATATGCCAGGCAATAGGTTATTATTGAAGTAGGAAAGGAGTCCTGACTCTTATGCTGGTTTCTAAGTGGATTATTTATAGTATAAAATCATGGTTGCTGGATTCATTCTCAGTGTTGAAGTCTAAGCTGACCAAGTCCAGGAATTGTGCTTAGAAAATGAGCCCCCAACTCTCATTTCCACTCCAGTCAGTAATCCACAGGGCTAACTTTCTTCTTAATTTAGAATTACAAGGAAAGCACACAGTACACATTTGCAATTATCTTTCTTGTCATATTTATTTTCTTATGAATTATTAAATGATTTATCATCCAAACTTTTTTAGTGTACATCCTAATTTGGAGGTGGGGAAGACCCAAATTCTCACATTCATTTATTTAATGGGTATGCCTAATTGTAACTAAAAGGCACTAGCTTTTCAATCAGTTACTTGGAACGTTTGTGCATTACAATGAAATGAATGGTATATTAAATAACACTGCCAGCTATAATTCTCTGTGTGTGTATATACACACATTGTGTTATTGTGGCATCAAGGTAAAATGTCATGCTCTTTGGACTACTAATAAGGTTGGAGAGATCTCATCTCTTAATTGCATTACATGCCTCTTGGGAATATACGTCCCCAAATAGAAAGCTTAGGAATGCTTTCTAAGTATAAAATTGTTTTTTGTTAACCCAGATCATTTTTACAAATTGGGCTGTGTGCCATGGGATGCAACTTATCCTTACAATCTGACTCCAGAGGCAACAGGAACAAGTACAAAGACTAGCATATTTTATTCTCCCTAAAACCAAAAATTTTAAATTTAAATCACTGAGAATAATGGTTGAGAATATTTTCCTGCTGTTTAGTTCCACGACAGAAAGTAAATGTAGTTTATGGGAGAAAAAAGTGAAAAAGGCATTTAAAATTCTGCTTCTTTATGAATGATGCCTCTGGATCTTAAATCACAAGGAAATGTTACATATTTAATATCTCTGATGTATAACATTAGGGTAAAGTAGTATATGTCATCCAGAGTATCTTGTACTGTGATATAACAAGAATGGTAATATAATTTTACATTTTTCTTCAGTTAAGAAATTGTCACACTTATGAGTGCTTTTTGTGCCAACTACTGTACTAAGGTACTTTAATCACATTATCTCATTTAATCTTTTGAATACTATAATACCTATTTGTTACAGCTGGAGGTTTATTAGTAGGCTGAGTCTGGAAACAAAATCTAAAATAATAATTTCAAATTTACTTTTCTTCCTAAATTTAGTGCCATATTACACTTTATTAAATGGTTAGGCTTATGTGAAGTTGTAGTTCCTTTCTGTGAAAGTCATTTCACTTAGAGAAACTGGCACTTTCTATTCTACCTCAAGAGCTGCCCGTGCAAAGTTTTATTTGTTTGTTGACTTGATTGAAATTGTAAGCATATGAAAGACTTGGCTAAAACTGGTCCTATGTGAACTGAGCAAAACTTGGAATGCAAAGCTTTCCAAAGAAGCATAATCTATTTCAGAGGCGATTAATACAACTGGACTAGAAATTGGCCCAGAAATGCTGAACAATACTGAAACAAAAATTACAACCCTGAGCACATGCAATGTGCCAAAAACTTTAAATATTTTATTTCTAATTTTCATGAAACCCCCCCAAATTAAGAATTATTACTTCTGTTATATAGATGGCTCAGAGGAATCAAGAACTTTCTTCAAAGTCCACATTGTTGGTAATCAAGTAGCAGTACGTACTTTCGAGGATGTTTTGCTATCTTTTATGTTTGCCTCTCTCCCCTTTCATTGATTATTAGGTCCATTTTAAACATAGGATAATGATACTGCTTTGATTGCCTGGGGAGTCCTCCTCATTATCCTATGTTTAAAATGGACTAATAATCAATGAAAGGGGAGAGAGGCAAACATACTATTGGGACCTGATCAAACTAAAAAGCTTCTGCACAGCCAAGAACATAGTGAGTAAAGCAAGCAGACAGCCATCAGAATGGGAGAAAATATTTGCAGGTTATACCTCCGATAAGGGTCTAATAACCAGAATCCACAGAGAACTCAAATTTATTAGCAAGAAAAGAACACGTGACCCCATTTCAGGGTGGGCAAGGGACTTAAAGAGAAACTTC